>JAOTQE010063243.1:0-18243 GCA_025631205.1 Nesometra sesokonis
AACTTACGATTTGGCTGTGCGGTTATCATTTCTGGTTAGGCCCTAAAGCTGTACTGACGAAAGGTAGACCCAGAAACAGATCCGTCTGCAGATGAGGGCTTAGTCCTACTGGCTATTTGATTGATTTTTTTCCGATCTTAGTCGGATTTTCTCTACTGTTACGTTTAACATATGTTATTATATATATATATATACTATGACTTTTATTTTGTTGCTATGATTGTCACATGGGTACCGGAGTATTTCCCTATAGGTATAAAGCAATAAAAAAAAGCATGAGTAGGCCTATATGGTAATTACGAATATTTTGGTCCTAAAAACACACTTCAGGTACCAATATAGCCAAAATTAATAGGTAGTAACGTGTTTTTTTTTTTGCTTGTCGAACTCTAATCGGGTTAAGCACCCCTATCCCGATACCTGGTTGCGTCCCCCGTGGGTGGGGTATCTGAGCGAGTTTTAACCTCGTCCCCCTGATCGAAAAACGTTCCACCATTGGTACCTTCCTTTAAATTCTTTCTTTAATAATGTAATTAAGATGGTCACGTTTAGTATGAGCCTACCGATAAGGCATCCAACCACACCCCACTCCCTCAACCACACCACAACAACCTCCCCCTCCCCCGAAAATTGGAGTTGGGTTTTTGTGAGGTGTCGTGACAAAATGGATGTACAGCAGGTCATTTTGAGATATGCCTTTCCACGAAAAATTGACAGAAATTCATAATTTTATAAAAATGAAATTTATGTTTGTTTTGTTAAGTTTATTACTTAAATTTTATAATTACAAACATCCTGTTTATTCAAAAACCAAATAGAAGTTTATAATTCTTTTTTATAGCTCCATGATTACATATCAGAATATGACAATTTTGCTTTTTTGTACAACACGATTTATTTTGTGATGACACCTCACATTTAATGGCCACGTGAAGACTGAAAAATATAAGCCAATAGTATATATATGCAAGGCGCTTAGTAAGGTACAGTGTAAACAAATTTCCGTAAATTTACGGGAAAAGTTCTGGCAGTAGACAGGATGCCAAGAAAATATCGTAAATTTTACGGGAATTTGTATTTTTGTACAGTAAATTTTACGGACATTTTACTGTTACACGATTAAAGTTTACGGTAAATTCCCGTAAAATTTACGGAAAAGGCCCTAGTAGCCGTGATGCCAAGAAAATATGGTAAATTTTACGAGGAAATTCCCGTAAAATTTACGGGATTTTCTTGACATCTTGGCTGTCAGGACTTTTCCCGTTTTTTTTACAGTGCAATTTTTTGCAGTGTACATCATATTTTTTTCGTTTTTTCAATTCCAAGTTGTAGTCACAAACGAAAAAAACAAACATCATGATTCTGTTCCCTTCAATATCTCAAGTTTCATTTACACAATCTCAATTTGCTTTATATATTTATTGTTTAATTTTTGCCTCAATGTCCTGAGGAAATATTCAGATATTATAAAAATGATGAAGTGAGTTACTTATATAGCAGACTTGTCAAGCCGTCGATTGATCTTGACGAATGTGTTATTATAGTAAGGCCTATGTAGGCTCAGAATAGTATAGCCTACAGCCAGGCTTAAAATGTCGAGATCATAATGGATTCCTAGACATTCCTCGACCTAGAATGGTTCTTACCTATGGGTCTATATAGAAACAAGAATTATCTGTCATCCTATTGGCCTATAGTTCATGGAACTGGTAGTTATCATAATTTAGGATTGATGTAGAATTTTATCATACCATAACCATATCCTCATTAAGACATGGAACACTTGTGTCTTTCACCTTAAATTGACATTCACGGGAAACAGTAATAGGTCAAAATTTGAGCAAATTTAGGCTCGAAAAAACTTCTTAAATAGACCTATTATCGTATTTGAAAATATGTTATACTTTATTAGATGACCAATTTAATTAAAATATTAGCCTAATATACTTTTTATGAATTCTTGGTGGTTATACCTGATATTTTTTTTAAACAAGTTACACAGGGTTATGAACAAACCTTAAAAAAATTAAAACAAACAGGCTGGAATAACCGACATATGAAAACACCGACCCTCTGCGACATTTTACAAATTACTTCTTCATCATCATCATCATCATCATCATCATCATCACCACCACCACCACCAACACCACCATCACCACCACCGCCGCCGTCGAAACCATAATTCACATGATATAGTAATAACAGTTCAAACGAGTGCTTAACAGACCGAGCTGTTTCTCACGCGTTGTGCGTTTTCATTAAGATTTATAACGCGATATATGCATATTAATTCCATTTTATCTGGTTCCGACAAGCAACCATTAAACATGCCTTGTATTATATTATAAGTACATCGGAAATTCATCATTAGACCTGTCTCATATAGTGCAGTCTCTAGCCATAATTTGGGCGTATTCATCCCCAAAGAGGATATTAACGATGAAGCTACTAAGCAACATCTATAAACGTTGTAAATATAATTGAATTTTTAATGGAATTTGGAATAAAATCCAATATTAATGATACTTTGTCAATATTAATAATAGATTCCCACGATATGCTTCATCACGCTTTACCTTTTTCAGATTATTTGATAATTTTAGTGATAAGCTGGTATATTAATAAGTTACGTTGATTGATTTGAAAGATGTAATTTGTTTTTGAATTAGGCCTAGTAAATTTGGTAGATATTTCCGACAGACTGGAACGATTCTTGTGCCATTGCCAACTAACTAGTACCCTTTTATTTTTGCTATGATGTTTCTTTAAACAATATTGCAGTGGCCCTGAATGAGGAGACATTGAAACGGGAACCCCGGGATTAAAATTTCTATAACCTACCAATTAGTTGTTATCTTACTAAAATTTCACAACACTTGGACAATGATATAATAAAAACATTTTCCGAAGTAGGCATTAAATCATAAAGTGGGTATATGACCCATTCTAAAGAATAGGAAAACTATTTGATTTTGAAAGACCCGTGAAAGTCACATTAAAAATTGAGGTACCTGTTCTAATGTGAATTTGAGTGATCTTTCCAATTAGGCCTATGTGAGTTAAAAAATGTAACACTTCGAAAATATCTAATTTTCCTATCCTTCAACACTGTGTTGTGAAATTTGGAAATTTGAGCAGTAGACCCACTTTTGATTTGGAAATCACTTTTCAACACGTATTTTGGCATTATCTCGTTGTCCAAATTTTGTCCTTTAAGTCACAAATTAATGTTCTATAGATTTATTCACATCATTTTAATCTCGGAGTACCCTTAAAACGTTTTATTTTTTGCAAACTGGTACATTTTCATAATTGTTTAAAGATAGACCTAAGTAATCTTCTGTGTAAATTTATCTCTAATTTCCAATATTGAGAGTGTCAACGAATATTATCGATGACGATGTTATTTATGGTAAATGGGATCTTTAGGCTAATGATGAGAGACGAGGTTTAATGCCATACAAACACGATGATCGAAATATTACAGAAAATTAAAACTAAGGAAACATGCATTTTACAAGTATCAGTCATCAAGATTATATTGACGTTATATTTGTAATTTAGGGAACCATCATTAAACCTTCATCCATCAAGCATTTCTAAAATATATAGCTTAAAAATTACGGCAAAGCTAATGATGATGATGATGGTAATGATGATGATGATGGTGATGATGATGATGATGATGATGATGATGGTGATGGTGGTGATGATGATGATGATGATGATGATGTTGATAATGATGATGATGATGATGAAGATGATGATGATGATGATCATGATGATGATGATGATGATGACGACGACGACGACGACGATGATGATGATGATGATGATGATGATGGTGATGACGATGATGATGATGATGATGATGGTGATGATGATGATGATGAGGATGATAATGATGATATGATAACTTTTGAATTATTTGGTCAATCATTTTTAATAATGTAGCCTATACTATTATTAGAATCCTTAATAATTTGTTTTTATCCACAACTTACATAAATAGGAAACACCCCTCGATAACCTAAACGTATTATCGGTAATTTATTGGGAGAAAATAGTAATAGTATTGCTATTCCTTTTTGACGTAAATTGGGTTCAAGCTTTGGGTCATATTACAGGTGTGTCGTATATACCTTAGGCTTCAGACAACATTGTTTAATGTAGTGAGCTAGTCCTTTTGCCATTACAGAAACCACTGGGATACGACCCACCCCGGGGCAAAGCCACACAACTTTCACCTGAAAATTGCGAAGAAAAACACTAAAATAATTACAGGTACGTGATGGTATGCAGTAGTGTCTCACGGCTTATCATACATACATATTTGTATCGTAAGATCACAATACTGATAACCTTACTCATTATTAATAATTACGATTGAAGATAGTAGGCGTATATTTATAATTAGTAGTGTTGTAAGTTTCGAAAAACATGTTTATCTCACATCTGTCTGGTTTTTGGAACAATGGTGGTATTTATCTAACATCTTAGTTTTCGTTGTGGCCCTGGAATTCTACGATTGACAGTGGTTTTGCAGAATTTAATATTTTACTAATTGTTAATTATGTATAGACCTAAATTGATTTGAAATTCAAGTTTATAATTTCATGTCTTGGTTGGAAGAATTATTGATTTGTTTTAATATTTGATTTATTTGATAACCATGGTTAACTCACAAAAATCCGAAGTGGACCTATTTTCAGTCCCGTCCGTCTGGTGATGATTGGTCAGCACACACACAAGTGTGCGTTGCCTTATTCAGCATGTCATGTTACGCGCGAAACGAACGATTTAAAGTTTCATCTAAATAAATCAGTGATTATGATGTCCACATCTACTTCAAGTTTAAGATTCTTCATTATTTTACCACTTTAGTCGTCATTTAGGCTGTTCTTGTACAATTTCAAGGTTTGTCACATTCATTTAATTACTGGCAATAATCAAGGATTCATTTCCACTTTTCCAGGAGTCTCCGGCAGAGATGAATCACACACTCACAAACACCATTTGAAGACAGATCTTAATCTAGGCTCTAATTTAATGAAAATATAAAAAAATAACATTATGCATCAGCGATAACAATAAACAGAAATATACCCTTATACATTTTTCATATCTCAACAGAATAAAAATGCCCCCACGAAGGATTAGGAATGGAAAAGGTCTTGGAGGAGACATGCCTTATGTCGAATTAATGCTAGAATGGAAGTATAAAGGCGCCGATCCCTGGTAAAGATATCGTATGACATTTGGGACCCTGGTCAAGGCTGCTACTGGACCCCAGAATCAATTTATCAGCCTTGAGCCAACGTTAAAATAATGTAAATTCAATTGAAAGGGGAAAATACAGGTAATAGTCAAGCTTAGTTAGTTTAATATTTGTAAACAGATTTTTGCCGTATTAAACGGATAATTAAGAGAAATTGAAAATACCACGAAATGTTGAATTGATTCTTTATCATGGGGAAAAAGAGGAAATATTGCTAGATAATTGAATTTATATGTAAATACCGGCACCTTTTAGGTTAGACCTTATTATTGAAGGGAAAATATAGGATAGGTAGGCCTACTAAGAAGAATACCAATATTTTATTATACGAAAATCAGAAAAAGTACTGGGAAATAAGTGAAATCACATATATTTTACATAGATTTCGAAAGTTAAAAGGAAATTATATAATTCGAAGAAACATGGGTTAAAGGACTTAAAACTAAACTATGCTTCCTGCATTGGAAAATCAGGAAAAACACCAAAAAATATTTCAACTTCAGTCGCATATTTTACACAGATCATCAGCATCAGGCTATGACGTTTGAAGGGTAACTCTGGGATTAATTTTCTACAGATAAATTTATGGAACAATTAGTTTTGAGCTAACAAATTTCAGAACATTTGGACAAATATATAATGCCGAAAAATATGTTGCAAAATGAGTCCCAAATCAAAAGTGCAAGTTACATATGTGTGTTAAAGAATAGAAAACTTAGGGATTTTGAGAGGATTGTTCTTAAAAACCAAAATCAATTTACAGATATAACTCGTATAAATGGAAAGATTAGCCAAATTCACACTACAACAGGTAATTTTTAATTTGATTTTTTTATACGGTTTTCAAACACAGCCTTTTCAAAATCTGTAATTTTCCTTCTTTAGCATTGTGTAATATGAGTAGTAGACCCACTCTTTGATTTAAAACCCATCTTGGAAAGTGTTTTTCTTCATTATCTTATTGTCCTAATGTTGTGAAATTTGTCAGTTAGTTCACAAGTAATTGTTTTATAGGTATATCCATAGATATTTAAATTCCGGAGTTCCCTTTAAAAGAAAAATATTGAAGATGAAACATTGGTTACAGAAACACAAATCTATAGGTATGCTTCCATGAATCACGAAAAACAGGGAAAGCACCAGGAAATAGTGCAAGTTAATCATATACCGTATAGCCTATTTTACACAGATGATGAACGGATAAATAAAAAAAACACAAAATAATAATGGACGAACATATGTTTCCCGCATCATTTAGGCTCACTAAGCTTTATTCAATCTGCAAATCCTGCCCGCAAAATGCCATTTCTTGTACGCAACATTCTTTCACGCCAACGTCTTTGAAACAGTTTGTTAAAATCTGAGATGTTTATGGGTAACATTTTGTTAATGTTACATAGGCCTACATTGTAATGCTGTCTAGAGACAAAACTACAGTAACCCCATCATTTAAACCTACTGGTGCTATGAGGAAAATGGTAGCAAAACATGACGGATATTGAAACACAAGATAATCATAAATCCTTGTAAATGTCCTCTAGGCCTATGTTTCGGTAAAAAAAAGAGGTGTTCCTCTTCGGGGAGACTTTCCCCAAGTCTGTATTTTACATTTTAAATGTTTAATGAAGTGCGCCTCCAGTGGATAAAGTTTGGCGATGTTTTCTCGTGAAATACAAACATCAGTATTGTACATGTATGACACTCCACATACAATTATGGCGGGCCGAATTAAAATTTAATCGAAAATAGAGATATCTATATTTTCAATAGAGATTTCTCTATTTAAATAGATACCCTATAGAACGCATTTGGTTCCTGATAATTGTCTTTCCACGAATTAAATCCGAACGACCGTCTTGAACCAAGACTACTCCTTGGGTAGAGGTAACCACGAAGATAAAGTGGGATTTTTTTAAACAAATGGTTGGATTAAAAATAAAATATTTGTGATCATGTTAGCCTAATCTATAAAGTGACACGCCAAAGCAGACAAAAACACCAAGTTTACATAGTAGCATCGAGTAGGCCTATACAAAACTATTATCGAATAGTCCTAAGAACTATACCCATCAAGTACACATATTATATAGTATAGATAATACTATATTATATAGTATAGATAATACTATCGAGTATACAAATCTACCGCTCGACTTTACACATAACTTATGGAACGGTGCCAATCGATAATGACATATCTAGCCAAAATGTATTGGATGTTTGATACTGCAGGAGACATTCTGTCAAGAGATAGTATAATAATTTATGAAGTAAAGATTTATATACATTTCTTGTAGCGGTGTCACCAAGATAAATACGAATATTCTATAAACATTTTAAATCATATTTCAAGAAATGTTAGCTAATGTCATTCCAACTATTTCGATAATGATTTATTTGTTTATTTTCAATTTTACAAAGAAGAAGATGTAATATATCTAAATTGTTATTTGGCCCTAGAACTGATAAACGAACTTTGTTAAATCACACATGTCATGATCTGTGGCTAAATAGAATATTTCGGTCTAGAAATCAAGTATAATCCAATAAAAGACCGAAGACTTGTTTATGAAACCATTCTGGTGGCGATTAGGCGATATACAGAAGATAATTCCCCACTCTTTTCTAAAGGGTGCCATCTGTAACGTACACATTTTGAACGCACAATCAACGACTTAACGTCTCACTGTACTCAAAATTGTATTTCTTGTTTTGTGTCTTGTTTGCCTCAAGGTGTAGGCTTCCACCATCAGAAGGACCCCATTGAAATGTCTACTTCTGACTTAAGTGAGTCATCTTTGTTGTCTCACATCAAATATAGGCCCTATTAATATAGGCCTAACTTTAGATTACGGTACTCATCACAATGTAGACACACTTCAGAACGGTTTTTGTCCGTTTCGCCTTCACCTTATACTTCATCCAAAGGTAGACATAAAGGAAATTAGTTTTTTTCCGTAGAAACATAGGAAGAAAGTCATATTTTGTCACCGCGGTCACCAAAGTTGAGGGTCGGTACACCCCTCCTTTCCATGACAATACATTTATATATGGGGTCAATAGGCCTATTAGTCAGGTTATTAAAAGCATTAAAATATATATTCATGGTCAAAGGAAGGTAACGGCGGGTCAATAATCAATGGTAAACGATCAAATGGGTGTTTAGACATCCCATCTTACAATCTTGAAATTAATAAATGATTGATGTATTGCTTATGGTTGATTGAGTATAATTGGTATCTTGATAATTGTGATTTTAGTAAATCTATAAAATAAATTCAATTAATCAGTGTAGTCATGACATGATCGAGTGACTTATCTAAAAATATTAATTTAAACTTTAAACTGATTGATTGGTTTATTTGTTCGGTGGTTTAGAACACCGAGGATAACACACGAAATTCTTATTTCCAGTGGGGTCCTTCTGGTGGTTATTGGGAAGTACACCGGAGACAATCCCCACTCTTTTTCGAAGAGTGCACTGCGTACTTTAACGTGTGTACATGAGCCATGTTGTACACGGGACCAACGGCTTAACGTCTCAGCCGAAAGACGGTGTGCTAATAACTTGTGAATTTCGACAAAATACAATTTATTGCCAAATATATATATTAAAACCTCGTGTGCGTGTTTGCCGGATCACCAAAGGCCTTAATTTCCACCTTAACTTTAAGTTTAATTCCGATGTAGGAAGTATACAATTCACCGCAAAATTCTCCCCAGCCCTACTAAACAATACGCTATCTTCCGTTCCAACCACATCTAAACGATGTGTTGAAGTCAAAGGGAAAAATTATAGAAATGATTAGAGTTAAAAGGGAAAAATAATCTCTTTATCGAGTGGATTTACCACAAACATTGCGTTATACTTTCAAATCGAAATACGTATTTACAGGAAATTAGGAAACTATTCAACGACACATGAGACATCAAGGCATCTTGAAGGCACTGACCTGAGCATCAAGTTTAAGGTAGATTTAAATGCCCCAAAGTATCTCTATACTTCTCTTTGTCAGTTGAGCGTTAGGTCCCCACTGTGTTTAACGTCATATTTTTAGATGCGTCAAATCATTCCTATACTTCTCTGTTGGTCAGTTGTTCGCTAGGTCCCCACTAAAGTTTAACATTATATTTAAGATGCGTCCAAGAATCTCTATGCTTCTCTTTGTTTGTCGGACGGTTGGTTGGTCTCCACAACATTTAACATGACATTATAGACGCGTCCAAGCATCTCTATACTCTTTTGGCCAGTTGATCGCTAGGTCCCTCGATACAGTACCTTTAACATGATAGTACCCAAACATCTCGTCAGTTGATCGTGGGTCACCACTAAGTTTAACATGGTATTTTAGATGTGTCCAAGCATCTATATACTCTTCTGCCAGTTGGTCTTCACTTTAACATGATATTTTAGATGTTCCCAAGCATCTCTAAACTTTTTTTAAGTTGATCTGTTGGTCTCCACTACGTTTAACAATTTAAATTTGTTTGCACATTCTCTGTCAGTTGATCTTCACTATACGTTTAAAATGCAATTTTAGATATGCCTACTATACTTCTTTTTGTTTGTCAGTTGATCGCTGGTCCTCACAATGATTAACATTATGCATCCAAACACCTTTATACTTCTTTTTGTTTGTCAGTTCATCGCTGATCCACACTAGGTTAACAATAACATGATATTTTAGATGTGCCCAGGCATCTCTATACTATACTTCTTTTTGTTTGTCAGTTGATCTGTTGGTCCTCACTACGATTAATTATATTTTATATGTGTCCAAGCATTCTTCCATCAGTTGATCTTCAATAAGTTTAACATGATATTTTAGATGCGTCCAATCATCTCTGTCCTCTTTGTTTGTCATTTAATCTATTATCTCAACAATGTTTAACATGATATTTTAGGTGTGTCAAAAGCATTTCTATTCTTCCTTTTGTCTGTCCGTTGGTCAGTCAGTGCCCACTACGTTTAACATGATATTCTAGATGCGTCCAAACATCTCTGTAGGCCTACTTCTGTTTGTTCGTTGGTTGATCGGTTGGTATCGATTTTTAATATCTTGAAGTTCCAACAATTACTGTCGGCCAACAATAAACTGGTCGGTCTATGGAAACATCTTAATCCATATAAATTTGTTTTTGTTGAAGGAGGTGAAACTTTTACAAAACTGGGTAGATGTAAACATATTTTAGACAGGCCTAACAATACAGGGCCGTACCCAGGATTGAGAATTCGGGTGCGATCTTTCCCGGAATCGAGTATACTTTCTAGGTTTGAAATTGTCAATCAAAAAGACAAAAGAGGTTGTTTTGCCAATTTTAATTTGTTCAGTTTTTTTCAAGTTAGGCCTACTTTATGGCCAAAGTAGACCTTTTCCACTTGTGTGTGTGAGGGGACGTGAGAGGGGGGGGGCATGGGGAGTACGAACACCCACCCCAATACCCCGCCCCGTCGGTACGGGCCTGCAATAAGTTTAATGGCTACATAACTTTCACTTCTAATGATGAAATATGATTGCCGAAATTTCAAATCAAAACATCATGACGACGTGCATCTTGTTTCTTGGAGTAGGCTTTATTTAATATACCCATAGGTGGACCTACTTTCTTAAAATTTACCAGTTCTTCTTTTCAATAATTGAAATAATACGAAGTATAACACCTTTTACTGTATAGATCAATTGGCTGATCGTAACTTTTAAAGCAGCAGTTGCAAAAGATTAATTGAATTTTAATTAACATAGGCCTATATGGAATTCTGTCGGCATATGACTTAGGCTGTAGGCTTAATCGGAATTCTGTAGGCCTTTGAAAAATTCTCAACAAGAATTACACTGTACACAGTTATTGAAATGTACATTACTATACGGTAGGCTAAAACCAGCGAGAGTGGTACAAAGACATGTAAAAAACTAGTTATACATGAGTAACTTATATTACGCTTAAATACGGAAATTAGTGCAATAATTTCCAATGTAGGTTACATACACGTTGGCAATTTCTTTCGTCACGTCGACAATTTAATGAAAACTAGTAGTTCTTGGTAGCTGGTTATTAGCAATTTATTGAATATTTCCTTTTCTATGCGGCCTACTCATCCCGATATATTATGGTTGAAGACCTATGCCTACATCTATTCCACTGGGATCAGCTTGGTCAGGGATGCTACTCACATTATGTGTTGAAAGACTGTAGAACCTCTGGAAGGCTTTCAATCATATTTTAGGATTGATTTTAAATATAGGCCTAGATATCGAAATCATAAATAAATATATATCGTATTGAACTTCAGTCTCACTCTAAACTAAATACAATACAGTTGAACCTCCCTGTGCGGACACCTCTCGTAAGCGGACACCTCCCATAACGGACACTAATTTGAAGACCTGTTTGTTTTTCCTTTCTAATCAGTGCATTTGGTACCTCTCGTAAGCGGACACCTTCCGTAAGCGGACGCGGACATTTTTTGTCTTAAAATTTGTGGTTTTTTTTGTATGTAAATTTACTACCCATAAGCGCGAATATCTCTAAAAATTTAGTGATTTTTCTGTACAACGAATTCAAATTTCTGTTCAAAATCGTCCTTAAATTGTAATGGATTGAAACATATTACTGAACCAATCTTAAAAATGTTAATATCTGTTAAAATACAGATTGCGGTGCCTAGACGTTTTAGAGGCCATTAATTTTTGTGCTGAGAAAGCCGTGAAATGTGAGCAATAAGGACGTATACATAATTTTACAACTTTGACCCTCTACCGGCGGAAATTCTCGTAAGCGGACACCTCCCATAAGCGGACCCTTTTCCCGCACCCGAGGGTGTCCGATTACGGGAGGTTCAACTATTATTTCATATACAGATTTCGCCGAGGCCAGCGGTGGATTTAAGGGGGCCGGGCCTGTCCCCTTTTGGAAAGTAAAATTTGTCAATATTATTTACATTGTCTATAAAACGAGAATATTCAGTAGTTATAAGACAAGAATTGATCCCTTAACACGCCCCTGAGGCCATTTCCCGACATTTAAGACCAAAATTTCCCGGAGGAGCATTCCCCTGACCCCTCAGAATGTTACTCTGTACTACTGGCCCCATTCCGCCCCACCTCTTTTCTAAAAGCCTGCATCCGCCCCTGCACGCTTGTGTTCCTATTTTTTTTTCTAATTGCAGGCTCAAAATGTTCTTATTTTGTTCATATTTTACATATTTTCAAATATGAACAAAATATTACTGTATTGTAAGGGAAGGCCTACATTGTGCTGTATAAGGGATCTATACGTGAACAACTGCGTGTTTAAGTCCTGGATTGATAAAGTATATGAAAGCTGTGGCGGCACTTGGGTGGGGGGGCTAGAGCCCCCGTCGGGGAGAAAATTATAGGTTTCGTCGGGGGAATTGTAGGGTAATGTCAAGGGACAGACGGAGCTTTAACACCAAAACGGGCTAAAAAGAACGCAAAATGCGACAAATAACGTTTTTTTTGCTCGTCAGACTAAAAACCGAGGACACGCCCACCTCAAAATTAAACTTTCCTAACTCGTTGGGGGACCCGTCGCCCTGTCGGGGGCATTGCCCTGCTGTCAGGGAATTCCTGGCGCCGCTACTGTATGAAAGTAGCGTATACCAACCGACAAACTCAGGGGAGGATTTAAGGGGATGGGGTAAAAGGCTTAATCCCCCAATAACTGATCTGTATTTTAGTAAGATTGGTAAAGTATAGGCCTAGTGATCCTAACCAAAAGTGGGTATATTAACGCAATTAAGGTTTTTTTGCTTGTCGAATTTAAATCGAGGTACATATCAAAATGTTCATAGTACAAGTACCCCCTCCCCCAATGGTTCCCATCCGGGGCTAACCAAACGTCCGGCAGACCGCCGAATACGCACCCATCCACCCCATCGGTACGACCTGGTCTAATCGTGATCGTCGAGTTCATTAACTACAATGGTATAATTGTTGGTTTGACATGTTTTATCTCGCTCTACCATCCTTGAAGCATTTTATAGGGTGACCTATCTGTCTAATTTTGAACTTCCTATACCGTGATACCTTCCATGCAAGATGGGCTGTGTTGTGACGTCATTTCCAGCGACTGCGATGCCTCGATTTGAACTTTCAAAATACGCAGTAAAAAATGGGTATCCCGTGACGTCAACGCTACGCAACAGTTGAAACTCACCATGAAAATTAAATTGTATGCGGCTTGGCCCCAGTTCCATTTTTTTTCCGAAGAACTCGGGCCTAATATGGGGTGAATCGAAAGCAATGCATTCATTATCCGATAGGTCGTCGGCAATTTTTGACGGGGTACTCTTCCTGTATCTTCAATTTAATTCAATTTTGAGGTCAAGGCAGTAATTTTTTTTTGCAGAAATCGTTTTTAGAGCTAAATATGGGCAGATGACAATACTGTATTATATAGTGATAAATCAAATGTAACAGTTTTATTGAGTCAAATCACGGTATCCGATATAAAAACAAAAAGTACATTAGTCAGGAACGCCATTAATACATTCTCAAGTTTTATGTGAACAGTAAATCAAACATATAGCTAACTTTAACTTTATACATAGATAATAAGATGGCAAAAACAAATAAAACCATGTACATTAAGAACACTACACCAACAAGGACTCCATGTTGAGCGTAGGCTATGCATGGAGTTACACTGTTGCTCATATCCAAGTTTATTTTTATATTATAGGCTTAGGTCTAGAATTATGTCGATTGACAACAACAAAAAAAAACAAAAACAAAAGCAATTCGGGAACATTAAAATGACTACCAGGGCCGTGACCAGAGTTGAAAAACAGACGAGGCGAAGTATGGGGGTCACTTAGGATTCCAGGGACTGAAACCCTCTGTTGGAAGTCAGAGGCTGAAATCCCCTTAAAAAGCCAAATTTTGAAAATTCCAGACGAGGCAAACGGCTCGTCTGCCTCATGCTGGCTACGGCACTGACTACCGCATATAAAAGTGTCGTCATGGCCCTCACGGATCCAGACATTTTTCAAGGGAGGGTCCGGAGATCTATAGCTAGGCCTATATTCGACCGAGGTGGACGTGTTCCCTGTTATGAATCCGACAATCAAAAACATGGTTATTTTCACTATTTTGCACGTATTTGCCTAGAATACCGTTCTTGACATGTTCATGCTCATGTATTTATGGAGTTTGTAATATGTGTTCAAAGCTGAAGGGAGGGAAGGGCCTCTAAATCGGTCAATGGACCTAAGGATTGAGTAGGCCTACTAAAGGCTAAAAATACTTCGTTTGGCCTTACTTAAGGCGTCCAGAAAAGCTGGGTCTAATGCAGTATTTTTAAAAAATTATATATTTGTTATGAGGCTTATAATAAAGCTATTAAAAAATAAACTTTGTATTTTTAAGCTGATTTCAGATAAAGTGAGTTCGATTTATAATTTATTCCTTTATTTTCAAATAAGCCAGGGTGAATTTGCTTATAAGTATAATTGTATAAATCATAATATGATATTTCAATCCTTGAAATCAGTGTCATTCGTTTAGAATCTCCAGTATTTATTTTAGATGATTAAGCCCTCTATCGGCTGTTTGATATATTATTATTATTATTAGTGTCCGGTATGCTTTCAGATTTTTCAGTCATAAATATTACAACATTTGTTACAGTATTCCATAAATACACAACTATCATGACCTCCTCCTAATACTGAATTTTTATAAATATAAATTGGAATATTTTAGTCGGAAAAAAATAAAAGAACAAAACGCAATGCACTTGTTTATGTTACCGTCTTAAAAATGTCACACGAAAAATGAAACAAAATTGTTTTTGAAGAAATCTATAATGAATGAACTCAGAATTAGGGTACTAAATATTTGATTGATAAATGCTAGTAATTGGCAAAAAAATTAAAATGACAAAGCCTCTATAGGCCTAATTATTGCTCATTCTTTAGTTTAAAACAGCTTATGCAATTCAAATACACCAATTTCTATTCTAAAATTCTTTGGTATTTTTTCCATTTTAAGTGACAAAACATCGCCGCTTTTACAGCGTGGCATGGTACATATTTGCCTAAAAAAATAAAATTCCTCAAACCCACAAAATGTCCCGGCGGTGTCAATCCCCTAGCGGATTAACGGTAGACCCCTCAGCTGTTCGAAGGAGGTAAAGGTAGTTGGATGCTTTAAATTGCCGGTTTGGTTTATTAGCCAAAAAAAAAACACATTAAAAGGACAGATGTCTCTATAGGGCCTACTATTGCTCATTCTTCACCTTAAAATAATATACGCAAGAATGTTTAAAATACACTAATTTATATTCTTAAGTAAAACAATTTGATATTGCCTTACCTAATTTCATTTTATACTCAATTTTCGATGATTATTTTTATCATTTTAAGTGACAATACATCTTTAAGAATTGATCGTTTTGCAAACATTTTCTGTGTATATAATGCGACATGGTACATCATTAACTCAGCAAAAAAGACATTAAAATTCCTCAAATCCACAATATGCCCCTGCGATGTCATTTCCCTAGTGGATCAACACTAATACACCGCAACCCCCTCAACTGCTCGAAGGAGGTCGTTGGATGCTTTAAATTACCGGTTTGGCTACCAGGATAAACATTCAAATTTTGTTAAGTCTGAAAGTGAAAATAGAATAGCTGTGGAATGAGGTCATGCGACGTAGTGGTATTAATAGGTAATGTGTAATAAAGTGTAGGCCTACTTTTATGTGTAGGATTTGTTTATGTACTTCGTTTCGTTAACCAAGTAAAGCAGTAGAAAGTAGGGTAACATAATAACATAAATGAACAATAACAAAAATGAAGAAGATTGAAGATTCAAGATTGAAGAAATGTTGTCTTCATAAAACCTAACTGTAACTTTTTGATTATAATCTCATGAAAATATAAAATATAAAATTGTAAAACATAGCACTAAAGACATACATAATTACTAAAATGACAAACACTTATATAAAACGTTCAAATGACGTTAAAACTGATAAAAATGGGGCCACGACATTTATTTAAAAGAGATAACAAAGTAAAATTTAAAAATTTAATAAAGCTATCTTATGACACTTGGATTAAAAGTATAAATTAATTTTCTTGGTCAATCAGTTTGTTCTCATCAATCCGTGGTTAGGTTACAAAAAAAAGCATAGCTCCTAACACGGCGAGATATGATTGAAAATGTTCACCTTAGGCTGAAGAAAGTAATCGTGAAATAAGCAACGAAACTGACAGTCAGACAATATTTTATTTTCTCCATGGTCAGATCAATTATAATGTTTGCTTTGTCAAATTGATTTTTTTTAGAATAGACCTACACAGTTTAAAAAAAAAATAAAAACCAGTAATAGGAGTAATAATTTTCCAGACTCGTGTTCTTGTTTTTTTTTGCAAAGTTCCAGGCTCAAAATCTTCTTATTTTGGTCTTATTTCATATCACTTTTCTAAGGTAAAGAATTACTACGATATTGTATTGTATAGATAGACATAAGGGTCTGTCTGTCAACGGTGGTTTAAGGGGGAGATCGTTTATTTTAGCAAAAGCTTGGCTGAGTATTTTTGCCGTTTCCTAGTGAAACATATGATTACATTAATGGAATTGGTATTAAGTTGCTGTAACCTTTTGAAAACAGAGGCCTATGTGATGAGCTTGATTTTTTTCTAAAGTTCCCTTTTATACAAAAAGTCCTCATAATTTTTCTCATCCTCGGGTTGTTCTTTATGTTTTTTAGCAATTTCAGCCTTATCGTTCTTCTAAAAAGTGTTCTTAAAACAAAATATGTAAAGTGTCCAGGGGCGTATTCGGGGGGAGAGTGGGGCGGTATTAGCACCCCCTCCCACAAACACACTTATATCAGGAGCGCCGAGTCTAAAATTGAAGCTAAAAATCAGAAAATAGACATACATATGGGCCATCATAGAAAAAACAGGGAGGTATACCTCCATGAAGCGCCAGTACACGCATTTGTTTTCTTGTCAAAAAGTGCTCCCCCCTTTTTTTGCTGGATCCTGGATCCGCCCCCGGTCTCATACCAACGATTTTCGTAAAATTGTAAATTGTTAACTGATCTTTAAATGACATACCGAAAGATAAGTAGACTAAACAATATAAGGATTTGCAATTTTAATGTATTCCTATGGAATGTATGAAATTGACTCACAAAAACATTATCGATCTCATACAATCTCAACGGAGAACACATTTCTGACCTAACTGACCTAAAAATAAAATTTAATGATAAACCATACTCAAAATGAATAAGGCCTAAGACTATAAAAAAATGTCAAAAAATATTTATGCCTGTTTTGGTGATTATCTACATTCCATCTCACCTACGATACGACTCATTTTGTGGTGATATGAATAAAAGACGAAACGAATATTGCATGAACAACAATTATTAACTTATTAAATTACAAAAAAATAACAACCAAACACGAATGAATAACTAACGCAATCAAATGAAAAATAATTATCATTTCAATAACGTGTTTTTGTACGACAAATCGTGATTATGAAAATTGCTGAAAACATCTCAGGTTTTTTTTTTGTTAGAATGTCAGAATAAGGGGTAATGTCTATCCTGCTACAGTTAAAGCAGTAATTTAGTTACAACAGTTTGTTCGGTAACTGAATGAATTACTAAAACAAAATACCGAAATGAAACCCTGTGTGCCAATGCAATCATGTCAAACAAAGTGACTGCAGGGGCGGATTTAGGGGGGTGGGGACGCAACCGGCGCCCCCGCCCCTATTATCGTCAAAACGTAGTTGCGCCCCCCTTATATTAGGTGCGCCGGGTCAAAAATTTACAACATAAACCCAAAATACGACTAAAATACGGCACCAGAGCACCAAAACAGCAAAATACGGGAAATGACCCTTTTTTTTTTTTGCTCGTCAGAAAAAACCTAAGAACCACGCCCACCCGGAATTTAAAAGCGCGCCCCCC
>JAOTQE010063254.1:0-18235 GCA_025631205.1 Nesometra sesokonis
ACAGGAATTGCCCAACAGTTACGCGTCGGCAAAAACCGGATTTTGGGACCATGTGACCCCATAATTCAGAAAATGAAGAGAAACATATGTACTCGATGTCAGGGTCCACCTAAAATATCACGTTTGGCCGCCGGACTATTGGTCCCATCTTGCCCAAACTTGGTGGAAGCATGTAGGTTCATACCGCAATTGCCCATGATGGCTCACAGGGTTAAAGGTCAAGGTTACAGTTACGGGTTACGGGACGGGTAAAGGCCAAGGGTATGGGAACGGGGTCAAACGTCAAGGATACGGGATGGGTAAGTTGACTAGTATGTTTAAAATTTGCAAAAACTATCAAAAGGCTGTCAGAATCTACAATTTTGATCTTTTTCAGAGTAAAAAAACTCAAATCTCTGTTCCTAAGTTTTTGTGTAGGGTTATCTTGTGTTGTCCGTCGTTGCCGACGATGGCATTATGAGTATGCTTCACCGATGAATTTTTATATGACTCCGTAGGCTGAAGGCTGAAGCATAGACGACCTCACATAGGACACGGGAAATCTAGTGATTGCATTGGTAGTAAGGATGCTCCTTGATGACGTCGTTCTCTAGCAGCTGCGAGCAATTCACATTGATTACCCTCAAATCTTTGGAAGGCAGCCTTGGTCATATCATGCCACTCGCATCTATCTACCACTGTCGTTTCTAGTTGCTTTGGTTCAATATGGGCCCACTTAAGAGCATCTTTCAGTGTATCTTTGTATCTCTTACGTGGTCTTCCTCAATTTTGTTTGCCATGATTCAGCTCACTGTATAAAACTTGTTTGGGTAACCTTGAAGAATCCATGCGAATAACGTGGCCTGTCCAGCGGAGCTGAGCATTGATGAGTCTTGCTTCAATACTACTAGACATTGCTCTGTCTAGTACCTCCTGGTTTGTGATTTGTAGGGTTATATACAAATACAATTATTATAATTAATTCGCATTTTCTTGCAGATCTGAACATCGCTTATTTCAAGGCGATCCACTCAACCACCCACCAAGAAACCCTTACAAATGTCTGTCAGTTTGAGTACATTAGAAATCGAGACAAGCAAAAGTGAAGTAGCTATTTTCCTTTTCAAAGTAATACTTCATCTCATATTTTGATCAGAGAGGAAGAATGTGTTTGGGTTTAGTAGGCATGCTTGAATTTAATGTTATATGATCTTGATAGAGAAATTAATATGCCACTTAACATTTACAATATCTGCACAGTTCTTCAGTCTTAAGTTTGAAGGTTAATACATTATATTTTTTGCCAAATACTTTTATTTACATATGTGGTAGAGCCAAGCCAAATGAGACAATTCGGAAAATTCAAAAATGATTTTTTTTTTATGGATTAAAAAACTAAACATAATTACGGTACTTTAACATACAAAAAAATCAGTTTCATACGATGTTTCCTTGCGAAGTTATGAACAATTTAAGTTCAAACATTTAAAACATAAGTTTTGAGAAAATTGCACACAATAATTACAAATTTATAATTGGGATATTAATTAGTAATAGTCCGGCTACACAACATGTTCCATATACAGACCAAATGAACGTGCCCACAAAATCACACAGGATTTAACACATTGAACAAAACCTATGAAAACGAAAGTAAGGACACTATTAGATAGGCTTGCAGTACAGTTTTAAGATAAAAAAAAATATTTTGGTGCATTGATACAAATAAAATTCTATATATAAACTACTTGATGATTACATCTACTATATTAACTTTAAATTAATTTTTATCTTTTGAGTTTGTAATTACAAAATTAAAAACCCTTAATATGGTTCAAATAAATTACATGTGTTTTGCTAGTTAGCATTATATTAACTACATTCATGGATTAAAACATAATAATAATAATAATATATAATTTGTCTTTAATAATGCTAGAGAAATGATAAGTATGTATCCAAGTTTATTTGTGCAAACAATGATCATGCACATGCACAAAACCATCCACACCTAAAGGCTTCAATGCTTTAATATTCCACAATCTTGTATGTACAGTAAATTAAGCGAAAATGTCTTGCGTTTCCATTGATCACTTAAGTAGGTTTTGATTGGCAAGACGAGGTTCTACGGCCCACAGGAAGCCTATAGTTAGGCGCCCAAAGGAGGCTTATACGCTATATGTATTTCACATCTAAATTAAATCATAAACAATGCATTAGTAATGAGGAGAATGGAATATAGTAATGAGAGGAATAGAATATGAAATACTATATACAATCAATTTATTAAAGAGCATTTCAGTATTAAAACGGTTATTAAAAAGCATGTGTTTTTTCCCCACTAGAAATGGTTCAAAAAATTAAAGCATGGTTAAAAACATGTTCAAAATAACTGTGTTTTAACCCTCATTTATTATAGAGTTGCCGTTCAAGAAACACAGGTTTTGCAGTTTACTTTTCAGCTGAAATGCAATACCGTTCAGTCATGACCTGTCACTGACAAAAATTAACATTTAAATTCTTCAGTGGTTTGGGCCTGTAACAATCAGAGCTCCCAAGTCTCCAGGATTGTCCTGGAGTCTCCAGGAATTTTGGATCATCTCCCGGTCTCCCGGAATTATCCAATTTTCTCCCGGAATTTGGTTTTCTCCAGGAAATTCTCCATGTTTTAAAACATTTTCATAATTACATCATATTTTTAGCCTATTTTTTCCAAAAAATTGGTTGAAAATAAGGAAATGTGAAGTTTAGCGATGTTTTTAATGAAGAGTAATGACATACCTTAACAGTGACAAAATCACAAACTACAGTTTCATAGTAAGCAATGTGTTTAAACGAAGGTTTTACACAAATTTTACACACATTTTATGAAGTTTACACATTACAAATGGTGTACGGATGACCACAAGAAAATCTCCAGGAATTCTGTTTTTACAACTTGGGACCTCTGAACAATTCTATATGAAATTTAGATAGACGAAATAGCAAAATTTGCTGCATACACAATTACTAACAAATAAAAAATCTTCGCTGCCAATTATGATGGCGAAGGACAACAGCCAGTTGAATCAGGGGAGTATAACTTGCCCTCTGGATGATGGGCCCTCATGCTTTATACAATTGTCAGTTGTGGAAGATTGGGGTATGTAGAACACTACTCCTGTTACTGTGTTCGAATTGTTGTACATTTTTACTAGAAACGCATTTCGAAAGAATTTAACCTTTTTTATAAAGCAGATGGTTTTTGGTGTTATTCACTAGAAATGTACCTATAGACATAACATTGGTTAATGTTTAGATCATGGGCAGAAAGGGGAATACCATAAACAAGAGCGATTAGCTAGCAAAGATCTGTAAAGCCCTAAATTTTCGCGATTTCAAGATTTGGAACATTTCACAACCTTTTATTTTCACGATGGGATGTTTTTAACAATTATTATGTTCGTGATTTTGACCTTTTACTATGTTTAACACAATCACTTTTATTTGTTCATAAACTTGTTTTGGGTCGATGATAATGATGTTAGTTTTGAAAAATAGTTCCTGTCCATTGATGATAACAGCGTCAGGCCCCGATACACCTACCTCTTTGATTATCTAGCAACGGGTCGCGATCATTTTAGGCCTAAGCCTAGCCTACATTTGATCGAGTAGGCCAATTTCGCCTGACGAATTCCACGATCTTTCACCCATTGTCGCGTAGAATACCAGCCCTCAATTATGCTACGATCGTTATTGATAATTTATTAGGAAAGTCTCCTTGAAAAAGTTTGAAATCATCGTCATATTTTCGTCATTAGACCTAGTTTAAACATTTTTTCCATTGCCCATGTGACTCGTTATCTATCAACCCGGAAGCGAGGAGCCAGTTGGTAGTCGGGTGTAAGAAGCACCACCAATTCTTTTTCTTTGGATTTTTTTTCGCGGATTCCTCTCAAATTGGATCTGTTTTATCGACCAGAAAGAAGAACCAAAACTCATATAACAGATACATTTATTACAAAATACTGAAAATAACAACCGTGCTGTGGGTCCAATGGCTGGATCTCACATGAGATACTAAAATACTGTAAGCAAAAGCTAAAATATAAATGTAAGTAAACAGCCAGATAAAAAACAAGGGCCGACGTTTCGACTAACTCTAAGTCTACTTCAGGGCCAAGTGATAATATGATGATGATACACTTATCACATATATAATATGATGATGATACATTTATTACATATATATCTTCGAATAGTGCCAAAATTATTTTCACAAAATAAACATGTTTTTTGAACGACCGTCTCATCTTAGTGTAGTCTACCAGACCTTAGCGGAGACCATCGCGAAGACTATAGTCAATGACCTCATCACAATCTTTGAAATCATTATACTGATTGGTTGTCTGTTCTATGTATAAAATAAAGCCATCAATCACGAATCTTCCCCTCTCCATAGCCATGATAATAACTGTTGACCCAGCATAGCTGTTGACCACCCCAATACGGTCTATGAATGAATACACCTCTCTGACAAATTCCAAGAAATGTCTTTCTCAAATCTCCTAAATCCCTTTCCCTTCAATGCCGGCACAGTGTGGGCATTTATTAGACAACCTCGGACCCTAGACATATTACCGTCACTGCCTTAGGCCAGATGTGTATGAAAGGTTCCACAGTGTCCTGCCTGCTTACGCAGTGAAGATAATTAACAAGGGTCAAAGTTGGAAATCTGTATTATTAAGACTGCCAATTTTACATCTTTCACTCGGACCCTTTTACAGAGGAAACCGTTATATTACCAGAATTTGACCTTCTGTGTGAAAGGGTTTAGACCAGCAATGCCGGTATTGTTATGGTAACATTACAGTATTTTCTGTGTGAAAGGTGCTCTACTTTCCCTACCGATATGTATGTAGTTGTAGCCACCACCTCGATCATCTTAACCTTCACACAAATATATCTACTGAACTAACAAGTTCCAAGAAATAAGTGTAAGTTCTCATATCTTCTCCTTTCCATAACAACAATCTTTTGATCATAGCTCTTTACCCCACCTACAATCGTATCAATATATATACAAATGCGTATCTATCAGACTAACAAGTTCCAAGAAATGTCTTTCTCAAATCTTTCCACCCCCATACAAATGTCTATATTTATCTATCTGACTAATAAGTTCCAAAAAACCCATGTCTTCTCAAACTTCAACTGGCCATTCCCATTTACTTTTGATTGCAGTCACTGACCCCACACCTCGTTTTTTATTCAAATTCTCTTGACATGCATTACCTGCATATCATGGTATTGATTTTAATATGTAACATTTGACAGCAGTTATGACATGCATAAAATGTGTCCATATGAACATATGAACAACAAGTCAAACATAACACACGTCATCTTCAACCTTCACCCACCCGGGTCATTTGATTGCAAATGTTGACCCTACCTGCAATCATCTCAGGTCAACCGTACATTACATTTTTTCTCTTAAATACAACAAAAAACATATTTTAAGTAAGATTAGCTAGAAAAACACACAAAAAACAATAGCTTATGCCTAGAAATGAAATAAAAGAAGCTATAGAAATTACAATCTATAGTAACCTTTACACAACAATACAAAAAATTAAGCCCAAAAAATACAATTGGAAATATTAAATAGATAGTAGTAAGAAGAGTTTAACTTTCATGAGAATTTTTTAATTGATGGAGATGTGATTATGTAGTTTGATTTGATTTGATTTATTCGGTGTAGAACACCAAGGATAACCCACGAAAGTCCGAAGTGGACTTATTTCCAGTGGGGTCCTTCTGGTGGTGATTGGGCCCTACACTGGGAGACAATCCCCTACTCTTTTTCGAAGAGTACACTGCGTTCTTTAACGTGCACATGAGCCATGCTGTACACAGGACCAACGGTTTAACGTCTCATCTGAAAAAACGGTGCGCTAGTAACTTGTTGGCATATTGTTCCTGAAAACTGAATATTATGAACTATGTTTTGACGAAAATAGAGTGGCGTGCCAAGGCTGCGCCCCCCCCCCCCCCAAATCATCTCAATCATCCTGTAAATGTCTATTTTTCACACCTACACAAACTTATCTCCCAAAACCTCCCATATCTGCCCATGCTATTTTGATTTCTGTTGATTCTACCTACAGTAATCTTATCTCAACCATCATACAAATGGCTTTTTCGTAAATACTGTATATCTCTATTGGGATAACAAGTTTCAAATCTGTTTCAGATCATCCCTTTCCCCTTCCTATGTTCTATGTATACCTCCCTGTTCTATGTATTGTAACTGTTGACCCTACCTACAATCGTCTCAATCATCATATTTATCTTTCAAATATCTATATAAACTATAAGTTTTATAAAACATGTATCTCTTGAATCTTCCTCAACCCACTATTTTGATTTTACCTGTTGACCTATACTACAATCTTCCTATTTCAACCTTCATATAAATATCTTCATATGTCTTTATCTACTGGAATAATAACAGGTTTTTTTTTTTATTGTAGTCACTGACCCAACCTCAATTTTTAGGCTAATTTCCTATCTCTGACTCTTGCATAAGATATATGAATTGCCTGCATGTCATTGTATTGATTTTCATATGTAACATTTGACAGCAGTCGTTGTAATATAATTATCAAGTCAACTTTATCAATTTCCATTAATTATTTATGTTAACTAGAATTCATATTACACTGAATGAGGTCTAATGACATGTGTGTACTTACACACTGATGCAGCGATAATCACTGAAAATAACTAGCTTTTGATATGATTGAAGCTCAGTCCAGACTAATAATAATAATATTTATTCAGCAAAAATATCAGATTACAACAATAAATAACAATAATAATAAAATAATAATTAACAATAATAGTAATAGTAATAATAATAATTCATTTATTAGGTGCCCTTCTCATACAGACTAAAGCACTGTCAATACCAAAATGTGTAAAAATATAAAATTTAGCAATAATATATAAAATGGAACATCACAAGACATTAAACAATCATAAAGAGACCGTAAAATAGTTAATATACAAAAATCCAATTATACTTTATTAGAGAAAATAAGTGAATTTTCAGTAAACATTTAAAATCAGGTAATTTTTAGATTCATGCATACATATAAAAGAAAGATTATTCCACAATTTGGGTCCAAAAACACTACTTTTGTAACCTGATAACCACATAGAATCGCCATTCTTGATACATCAACAAATGACCTTAAACCATGGCAAAGATATTAAATTGTATTCTCTGCTGAACCAGTAAATAATGCAAATCATGGGTTTTTATATCAACAGACAACATAGAAAATCAAACTTCATCCAAAATTGAACCATTTTTAAGAGGAAAAATTGTAATCTAATGTAAATGGATTCTCTCGAAACCAAACTTGTACAGAAATTTCTAACAAAATGAATAGTTAAAATGGTAGTTGGGCTTGAAAAGTCGTGGTTTTTGTCAAATAAAATTATACTCTAGACTGAACATTACTCAAAGGTTACAATCATATTTTTATCTAAAAAAATAGAGGATCCAGACAAATCCTGGGTTCATAATACAATCACCAATTACTCATGGACTAAAATTATTAAAATTGGTTTACACCAAATAAGACTAAGACTTAAAATCACAAAATACATCATGAATAAAAATCAGTTGTGGCTAAAGATTCATTTGGCTAAATAAAACTGGTGAACTTTAGCCAAATGGCTAATCAAAAATAACTGTAAGAATGACCAATGAATCATTTTGTGTTAACTACTGAACAAAGTAAGGTTATTAGGTTTCACCTACATTTTTGTTCACATTGAATGAAGCCCTAAATTGACGAGTATTTTTAGAAATCAATATGGCTAAATAGGTTAATGAAAGGTGTGTTGCCTGAATTTTCTAAGAACTTCTTTATAGTCTAATACACCTAAAAGTACATGCTCACAATAATTCAATCCACGCTACACATTATATTCTCCTGAGTGTTGTGTTCTTCATTTCACACATTCTTCTTCAGTCCTGCACCATTTGTTCAGACAAAATGTGAGGTCTACCACAAAATGAGTCGCATCGTAGGTAAGATCAAATTGAGATAATCAACAAAATAAGTCTGAAGTCAATTTTTTTAGAAATTTAGTTTTAACCAATTATAAGTACTATGTTCCTTATATTTCATAATAATGTACTTTTTAGGTCAGTTTTTATGTAGGAAAGTGTCCTTAATGCAGATTTTCTGAGATTTATAGTCTTTTAGTTGTTTATTTTTAGATTGCTTTATGGAAGATTTTCTCAAAACCATGAAAACTTCAAATGCTCATATCTTAGGATCCATTGATCCAATGAATGTCATTGAAAGTGTAGACTGCAGCTTATATTATGCTCTTTTAAAGGGCACCAATAACTCAATTTTGGATTTTCCTACCATGAGACTCATTTTGTGGTGAAACCTCACAAATATACCTTTTACAAAAACATTAACATTTAGTAAAATGTAATTCCTTCTAAAAAAAAACTCATACAAGATACAAGTTAACTTTATTTATCCCATGCTGGTAAATTCAGTTGTTGCTTTAATCATTAAGTAAATAATATTATATAGTGTAATAAAAACATCTTTGGTGAATCATGTTGTAGTCCTATATACCCCATTGCAAATGATGTGTTCAATTGTTTACATTGTTGGCCTACTGCTATGTTCAAAATAACAGTTGATGGGAAGTCAAGAAATGTCCAAAGACAGAAACACTGGCACTCTTCATCACACAAAATATTTTCCACAAATGTTAATGACATTGATATATTTTACTTTCCGAAAGAGGGGGGGACCGGTCGGGCCTAACTCTAAATTTTCCCCTGAAGAAGTTGGAATTGGAAGGTGTTTTATATTGAATGCCTTTGAGGGGGATACCGAAAAATATTGTTCGGGCTGTGACAAAATATTGAACGAGTTGAAAACGAGCTAAATATTTTTCCACAGCGAGTACAATATTTTTGGTATCCCCAAAAATAGGCCTAGCTAGCCTACATCTTAAAAATTAAATCTATGTCCTTCTCTCGTATATATTCGTGAGAAAAAAAACATTTACAAAAACTCTTGTAAATTTCTATGCTACCTACTAATTCTTTATAATCAACAATGTCAACTGTGCGAAATGCCAAATTTTAATAGGCCTAGGCAAGTTCGCGCGATTTCAGCATAAAAACAATTCTCTCGCTTGGTTAAGTGACGTCATCGGCTAATATTGATATCAGAAGAGGGACCATGCTAATATAAATCTTCACATTGCTTTGCCAGAATTGGAATTTGAACCAGAACTTGAAACTATTAACAGATGTCAAAGCTCCTTGAGGCAAGATTGAATGCAGGTGCGATGGAACATATTTAGATCGGAGGGGGGGGGTGGGGGAGACGAGGTCAAATTTTGCTCAGCTACCCCAGCCCGGTTAGAATTTTATTATAGAGAAGAATGAAAAAAAAGAACGTTATTGCTTATAAATTTGTGCTATCCTGGTCCCTGAAGGTGAGTTTCAGGGCCTCGATGTTCATATTTACCATATTTACATGCTATTTTAATTTCTTCAGACCTCCAAAGGGGAGTACATTTTGTAGTTGGAGTGACATTTCAGGAGGGGACAGTCCTCCCCTGAGTTATCACTGGGGGGACACTTCCCCCTTCCCCCCTCTTCCGCCACCCATGTTTGAATGTATTATGTCATCAGAAATCAAAAATAATTCTTACAGAAGAGTCAGCTGTCCCAACACAAACCAATCGGAAAATTAAACTTGAATTGAACTTCCAAATCATAAAACACTTAAAACTTGACTCTACCTAAACTAACCTGGTCAGTTTTTGTTACAAGTTGATTAAACTAACAGTATGGCTTGGCTTTTATCTCAGTTGGTTTACCAGGTGGAAATCACTGTGCTGTGCGCTGAACCGTGGCTTACTGGTCCAAGGTTCGATTCAACACCACGCCACTCTCCTTGTCTTTCAGCTGGAGGGTCGAAATACAAGTTACTAGTACGATCGTCTTTCGGATGAGACATTAAGCCGTTGGTTCCATGTACAACATGGCTCATGTGCACGTGAACGTGGTGCACTCTTTGATAAAGAGTAGGGGGTTGTCTCCCGGTGTACTGCCCAATCACCACCTGAAGGACACCACTGGAAATAAGTTCACTTCAGACTTTCGTGGGTTATCCTTGGTGTTCTACAACATTGAACAAATCAGGTAAACTTTCAAGTTTGTATGAACTAGAGTAATTTTAACCAGGGTTGGTTATTTTTACTTAAAGAAGTCCTTCGTGATTGTAGCTTTAAGTTAATCAGTGAGCCTATCAGTTTCTACACTAACAAGATTTAGCAGATTCCATCACTATTCTATTCTAATCATACCTTCAATTTAGTATATAGTTGTTATTATATAAATATCAGATCATACCTTCAATTTAGTATATAGTTGTTATTATATAAATACCAGCATCTTTACAAAAGATTAATTGACCTATGGGTTGATTGATTTATTTTTTGTTTGATGACAGTAATGGGTAAATTAGTTGTATACTGTAATTTTATATTAAAAAATAGTGGCGCTGAAGTACAGTAACCTAAAAATAAAACTAGTGACAACTCTCTGGTTCGCACGCTAAACGCTAATCATTTTGGCCATTCTATATGAATTTAACTTAACATAAATATCAAATATGGCACGGTCATTTAAGCCCATCATACAAGGAACCAAATGTCATGAGTTTGAATATATCGTTTTTTAAATTTTAAGATACTTAATTTTACACAAAACAACATTCCAAGGTATTCAGGAGATTTGGACAAAACAACTAGGAAGAGAAAGATAAACACTTAATTAGAATATTCAGTTTATGAAACTAAATTTTTTAAAAGGATTGAATACCAAGAAGTGAAGCAATCTTCTTTGCTAGAACAATTTTTCAACTGCATCACCACCAATGTAATTTTTCCTACTATGTTTTGTAGTTTTACCCAGTCAGCAGCATGCTGACTGGGTTCTGTTTCTGTGCAGTTTCTTTCTTTCTGGCAACATTTCAAAATGCTACTAGTGGCAAACCACGGGACCGATTTTATTGAAACTTAGTCAGCAGGACCGGTACCACCTCCCATTTATGGGGGAGTTCACAACTTGGGGTTAAAGGGTCACTAGGGTAAAAAAACACACATTTAAAAAAAAAAGACTACTTGTCTCACAAATTATATACCACAGTCCCATCCTTTGCACATAAGCATTGGCATAAGGCAGGATCTATAGGGTGTTCAGGGGTTGAGGTCAAAGGTCAATAAGGAGTAATTTTTAACATTCTTCTGGCAATATTTCAAAATACCAAACGATTGTGTCGATTTCAACCAAACCTATTTAGTGTAACTTGTGGCACCTCCCATACATACTCCTATCTCCAGGAGTCATATAGGGGTTATTCAGGGTTAAATTTTCAAAATGTCTCAATTAAGCTCAAATTTACCAGGAATGATCCTTAGGGCCTTCTAAACATGAAAAAAAAATAATCTTTGCCCCTCCCCATAGGTCAAAGGTCATAGGTAAAAATGGCAAATATCTCCTAATGACAAACGATTAGACTGAATTCAATCAAATTTGTTGATTAGGAACCAGTGACGCCTCCAGCACCCTACGCTGAGGTCAGAGGTCACATAGGGTTAAAATTTTACAAAGGTTATTAAAGTCAAAGTTATCCAATATATTGCTAGTGACAAATGATTGGACCGACTGCATTAAAACTTGGTTAGCAGAACCAGTGCCAACCTCCCACCGATAAGGTGTTCAAGGCTGAGGATCAAAGGTTATATAGGGACTTTAGGGTTGACATCCCAAAAACTGACTGGGTTCATGTTCTATTGATTAAGTATCTCTAGTTGTTTTTTTTTTTGCAGGTGTATTCTCTGGGAACTCGGGACTGAGGTTATGAAGTTGGCTTTGTGCAGACATAAAACCCATTGTAGTTTATTACTCCTACATTTGGAGTCCTTAAGAGGTCGGCTTTAACCCACTAAAACGACACTGATGAAGTGAGAATTTTCTGATGTACACTGTTCTCGTTTTTAATATTTTTTATTATTGTAGTAACTGACACAAAAAAGGAAAAAGTCATAAAAAGTTGTACTAAACTTTAGCTCTAATGTTGGAGCTCTAGAAGCCCTCATCTGATTAAGTTGTTCATCAAAACAATATCTGAATTTACATGTTTTTCTAGGCAGTGTCAGAGGGATGTACTGTTTTTAACCTTTTAACAAAGTTAAAAGAAACTAGGTCTGTACAACTGTCATGTTGAGCTAGGTACAGTAAACTCAATAAATCATTTTTGAAATAAAATTATATAATTACCAGTATTTTGTCTATGTCCATCAATAAACATAATACTGCATTATAATGAAAGATCATTAGATTTAATTTTTTACAGCAGCCAATTCGGCAGTTAAAAGTATGTAAATGTGAGGTCTCACCGCAAAGCAAGTCTCATGGTTGAAAAATCCAATTGGTACTTTCTAATATGGTATACTATAAGTCTTATTCCTTCTCACCTATTCAATTTTTGGAATGGAATGTAATGTAATTGTATTTATATAGCGCTTAATACAAACAAGATAATGTCTCAAAGCACTGTGATGAATAAAAAGTAAGAATCAAAAGAGATCATAAAGAATCAAATACATGAGTCTCCAAACTAGTCTTAAAAATGCTGAAAGAAGATTGACGAATGGAATTGGGCAATGTGTTCTAACATTTAGGAGCTGCAACAGCATATGTTTAAAGACAACTGGGAAAGGTGATCAAAACTGAAGAACAGGTTGCGGATCTTAGATATCGTTTGCAAGATGTAGACCTACTTTTGTATCAAATCAGAGATGTAATGGGTGTCAATTCAATTCAAAATTTAAAAGATTATGCCTAGTCCCAGAATCTGTCCACCTTACATGTTTTTTTGCATGCTTTCCAAATGTTATTATATTTTTCTATTTTATTCTAATATAGGGTCAACAACAAAACTTTCATTTTATCTTGTTGTAATCATGACAATAAAGAATGGGAAAAATGGAATTACATACTGCATGTACTGAAAAGCGGGACGATTCCGGGGAATGAGAGGCAGTAATGTAAATGACATTTCTAAGAAGGTCCAGAGACTATTTCTATGGAAACAAATTTTTAATAAAATCTAACATAAAAATTAACAATTTATCCAAACTAACAAAGGACATTTAGTGCATTGAAACTGACCTAAAATGTATACTGTATTTTAATGAAATTTAACTGTATTCAAAATTAATTAAAACAAAATCTCCCAAATTAATGACTTCAGGTTTATGTTAGTAATTATCTCAACTTGATCACACTGATGATGCGAATCATTTTGTGGCAAGACCTAAAAAATAAATGATGTGGTGGTCAATAAAGTAAATCTTATTAAAGGGCTTAAGGCCACCTTCTGATTGGATTAAATGATTATTGAGAATGGGAACGTTACCATGGATGAATCTTGCCGCTGTTCGCACTCAGATTAAATACTGTGACAGGTTTAATGAAACTGTGTGACTAATTTTCTATATTATACTAATATAGGAATCATTTAATCAAAAAGAAGACATGACGACTGATAACCTAAATAGATATGGTAAAGATGGATGAAAGTAGGTGTGATAACCTACATAGATATGGTAAAGATGGATGAAAGTAGGGGTGGATCTAGAATTCAAAGTTAGGGGAAGGGGTAATGATGGTGAGCGGCAATTATTTTTAACAAGTACAAAATAAAAATTTATTATGTGCAACAACTAGTCCAATAATATAGGAATCATTTAATCAAAAAGAAGACATGACCACTGATAACCTACATAGATATGGTACAGATGGATGAAATCAGGGGTGGATCTAGAATTCAAAGTTAAGGGAAGGATTAAAGATGGTTAGCGAAAATTATTTTTAACAAGCACAAAATAAAAATGTATTTATTACGTGCAACATCTAGTCCACTGTGCACTGTTGAATGTTTGATCATTATTATTATGCATACTTGCCAACTATTTTTTAGGTCAATACACAAGACATTTTATACTATCAATGCTGGGGAAGGGGTATAATGGTGTGTCAGAATTATTTATAACAAGCACAAAATAAAAATTATTTATTATGTTCCAACATTTAGTCCACTCTGCACCATTGATGATAAATTTTGAACTGACACAAAATGGACGTTTGGTAATTATCATCATGAATAAATTTAGCAGCCTTAATGTACCTACCAACTATTTCATGCCACCAGTTCTGGGCTCAATGATCCCTGATTTCCATCTGACAAGCAAAGTGAAGTTATTTGAACACTTTTTTGTGATTTCAATTATTGTTTCATGCCTGAGAAAAATGATTCATCTATGTGTGAGGACTCTACTAATGCATGAGAAAAGCAGTGTATGCATCAAACTTTCAAAATGGGTCCCCATGCAGGAGACTTGCGCATTATGCATGACATTTGGCAGTTAGGGACTAGCCTGTCTCACAGGCTTTATGGTCGGGTTTATCCACTTTTATTGCTTGATTCCTTTTAAGGCGCTATGGACATCCCATACTCACTTATTTTAATTTAGCCGTAAGGTCAAGTTCATGCGTGGCCATTCGCAAGAAAGAAATGACATATTTTGTCCCTCCGTATTTAGCATGTGGGTGGTTCAAAATAAATGTTTACAGTACAATTGTCAACCAAAATGCTTCCTTTCCGAGTGAACAATCTAAAAGCCTAAGCACCATTTGAGAGACTACCGAAAAACAAATTATACCTGAAAAGTATTTTCATGAATGTAATTTTGTCCTATTCTAATAAAAAAACTCAATTCTTATTTTTTGTGCAGTTGCAATCGTCTATCACGTCGCCTAGGCCTAGGAATTTTCTTTTCTCCATGGGTAGATCCAAGTCGCGCATGAAGGCCTTCGCTAACGCCAAACTTTCATTAGCATGAGAGAGTGAAGCAATGGTATCACATGATATCGAATTCACACCCGTATTTCGGGTGCAAATCGTCACGCATGAATCATTTGAACAGGCCTTACGGCTAAACCAAAATAAGTATGGGATGTCAATAGCGCCTTAAAAGGAATCAACACAGGCTAGGGGACTGGCAAAGATTAGTTGAGCCTAATCCTAAAATTCGGGAAACTCCAATTTTGTGAGAATTTTCTGATTTTATTAAAACTATAGTTATAGACAACACAATTTGTTTAAATTATGTTTTAAAATTCGGCTATTCAGCCATGGAAAAGCTTAGCCTCTTCACAATAAAGGCAAATGCGAAATAACAGCCCAGATTTTCCATATGTGCAAGTATACACCTGTTGTTTGTTTACTATGATTACTTGCATAAGCATGTTTTTGCTTGACAATTTATCATGAAACACAACTACAGTAACATACAATATTTTTATTACTACAGCAATCGTTTTTTTTCTTGAAAATTATTAAAATTTGAGAGATAAAGTTCAAATTCTGGAGAATGAGAGATTGGGTTAAAATTCGGAAGACTCATGATAAAATCTTGGGTTCAGTTGAAATTACTGAACCTATCAAACTGCCTTTGTATGTGTTTGCTGCTGTCACTAAGTAATGTCGAGACACTGCCCTGCTATGTTAATAGTCAATACTAGGGAAAATGCCTGTAAACTATAAAGAAGCTTCCTTAAATGGCCACTTAACGGCGGTCAATATTGGTCTAAGATTATAATACTTAACAAACCCAATGTACTCTGGGATCAATTTTTACAATAATGATAACATGGTTCTTAATGGCCATTACTTTCCCAGACAATTACAGCATTATACAAACCAGAAAGTCATTATAAATATCAATAGTGATACATAATTCATTATTATATATGTCAACCATACATATCATTGTGTTATGTTAATAATGCATTCAACTGAAAGGTTAACTCTCAGAAAATAAAGTACTATTTTTGTTAACTAGCCAAAAATGTTTTTCAATTTGTAAAATAATGATTACTGTTGAAAATGATAATACAGGCACTCTTTTAAGAAAACTGACCTTCACAAAACCAAAATTTATATTAAACAGGACCTTTTTAGACCTGGCTAGATGGAGCTCTAGAAGTATCCTTCAGATTAATCCATTTGATAGGTCTTTTTTGGTGGGCAGAAAAGTATAAAAGATCAGTGAATGAGCTGTTCTAGAAACAAGATTCATACGCGTCATTGAATTCCTAGAAAAACAAACATGCATTTTCCAGTACTGGAAACTCCAGGAATATGCTAATTGTCCTTGAATGTCCTGGAAATTTCTTGATATTGAAATTTAGTTGAGATAAAACTGCTGTTTTCAGAAAATTTCAAATGTTCATATTTATCTTTTTGAACCACGCATGGCAAGACCATTGATTTAGTGTTCTTGTAATTTAGAAAACGTGACCTGAAATGTCCCTGAATTTGACTTGTTTTAAGATGAATGAACCCTGTAGAAAATAAAGAATTAAAACAATTTTCATTTAGGAGGATGGCAGAGAGCCAGAGCTCATTGAGAGACGAGTACTTGTTAAGTCCCAAAATCATGAAACTGTAAAAATAGATAAATCTCTCTCTAAACCAGACTGTCTGGAAAACCGAACAACATGGATGGTCCAAATGATGGTTGGTTTTTGGGAGATTATTGTCAATGATCATTTAATTAATTTAAAGGCCCATTCCTTCCAATGTCCCAACAAATTAAAACATCCTAAATTTCAAATGAGACATGAGTTGGAAAATTGAAAATTGAGTTTTTTATGGATTATAAAACTACACATTATTATCTTTATCCGAAAGGTCCACTAATCAACTTCAAGTAAGAAAGTATAATGCATACTCCAAGCAATGAAATACACGTCATCGTGACAGGATTCAATATTTCGACATAAATTATGTCATCATCAGGAATGATTATTATCTTTAACATGCAAAAAAAATACGTTTCATATGATGTTTCCTTGTGAAGTTATGAACAATCATAGATTGAACATTTAAAATGTAAGTTTTGAGAAAACGGCATTTGAAAATTGTTTATCCGTATACATTGACTAAGGTAATTTTAAATTGCATTTTTAAAACATTTTTTGATCATATATCTGAAAGTTGTTAAGGTAGTATGAAAGTTAAGAATGTATGAGCTGTATATTTTTGAAATAAAAAAAAATTTGAAAAAAAAATGACCATTTTTAAATTTCTGCCTATTGTGGAAAACTAGCATTTGCGACTTATGTATCATTTGGTCTGGCTCAGCGACATATTATGTCCAAATTTATAAATATAACATCGATCTACCATCATTTTATTACTATATAAAAATATATATAATGTATATAAAAATGCAAGCTGTAGTACCTTTCCTTTTATAAAGAGTCTAAATCTAGTAACCAAGATGAGCCAGGTGCATGTCGCATGGAAAAAACGTCGCTTACTATGGAGAGAATAGCCTGGACGACAGCCTAGTACCTTAGCAACAGGAAACTATATTAAAGAAAACTTCTAGACCTAGCCTAAAAAAGTTTGATGATTATCATTTTTACCAATGCAAGAATAAAACATAAAAAACAATGCAGGTAACTAATCATGTTTAATATTTTAGGTATATCATTCGTTTTCTTTTAAAACGCAGTTCTACAATGGTTAGCTGAGTAGGTAAAACTGTTAATTTCTAACTCCAATTAAAACAAGTTTACGAGTTTATATTTTCTTATATAGATTAGAATCCAGAATTAATGTGTTAAGGCGGACCAGAACCAAATTATAGTGTAAATGGGCCTTTAAAGTTAAACAACAAACCAAAACCATACACATGCATTCTGTGATATCATAAGATAAATGTGCACTCATCCAGTCTCAACTCTATTTCAGGTTAGGCGCAGTGGTAAAAAATCTTAGTCCACCAATAAGGCTAGTTTTTTTTGCACCGCACCTTTAGGCAGATACGAACTAGAGGACCAGCAATAAGCTAATTAGCAAATGCATACTAACGAGGGAAATGAGAAAAAAAATACCAAGAAACATCTAGAAAATCTGATTAAATTATATAAAAAATAACACAGATCATCATCAATGGCCGTGTTTCCGCAGGAATTTCAGACTATCCGATAAAATATTATCCAATAAAATCAATTTTAAAAACTACAACTGCGCAAACTCAGTGTAGGCCATAATGCATTGCGAGTCCACTAACT
>JAOTQE010063265.1:0-12220 GCA_025631205.1 Nesometra sesokonis
TTCATGGTCATAACTTATATATTTCTTTGAAACTATCAAGTTATTTTCAATATCCATTTTTTGTCATTTTTCAAGTGAAAATACATCTTTAAGACAGCAGTACATGAAGCAAAACAAAAATAGAAGAAAGATAAATGGCAAATATAGTTAAACTTAGTCGACAGGCTAAGTCAAATACTTTTTATGTCAAATTATGTTTCATGCCAGGTTGAATTTTGTATTTCATTAATTAACAATCTCTAAGTCAAATTATTTTCTAAGCCAAAATTGTTTTCAATGCCATTTTGAATTCTACTTAGATCCCATTTACAGTGCAGAGCGGGCCGAGCCCAGCCTTTGATTTTTGTGTGTTTAATATTTTGACCCCGTTTACAGTGCAGGGCCGGGCTGAACTTGGCCGTAGTGTTGTAGTGCAATTATTTTATTCAAAGTGAAGTTGTATGGTGCTGATGTGGCACAAGCTTTTTTTCAATAATTCCTCAGTAAACATTTATTAAGGTAGATTTTTTGACATCATATTCAATTTGGTACCATTTTTGGCCCTGATTGCGTTTACATTAAGAAAAGGCCGGGCCGAGACTACCTCCCAGAGGTCGTCCAAATGTGCGGCCATTTTTTGGCACCGCAATTGGCCTTTTACATTGACAAATAGGCCAAGCGCGGCATGGCCTCACCCTTCGCTGTAAACAGGGTCTTAGATAAGTTCGACAGTAGTTTTAATGATACTGAATTGACCTATTGTTATTTGATTTTTAGATGGAAGACAAGGAACCTATTGAGTTAAAAATAAAGCAATTAAAACTACAACAAAAAGAAATGGAACCAGTGTCTAAAAAACATGAAGATGATTACTACGAAGCAGCATTGAGGCTACCAAACAGAACACATCCAGATTCAGTGAGATAAATATATCTTAATTGTATAATTAATCTTAATTGTTTAATTAGGCCAGGGTACACCACCAAGATGTAGAAACTAAAAATGACTATATAAATTGTTTTTCTTATCTCAAGTTTTTCCTGACCATCAAGAGTTGTCTAAAATACAACCACAAATACTGCAGAGTTGAGGTGATTTGCTCCAAAGTTTGCTGATATCATCAGAAGGCCTCCCCAAGCCATGGTGGATTTAGATTGGGGTGTAGGGGTGTACACCCCTCCCTTTTTTTGTTGCAATATATTTTTTGCAAAGCTAGATCACCATATAAATTTATCAAACAATTGTAACGAAAAACGGCCAAAAACATGCAAAACAGGGCAGTTAACTTTTTCTCCTTGTCTAATTGAAAATGGGGAACCCTCGATCTTTAATACTGTGCCCCCTTTAGCCGCAGCACTCTGGATCTGCTGAGTTTATTAGGAATTTGGAGAGTTTAACTTGGGAGATACTCAAGATGCTCCTAATGTTGGTGTGAGAGGGAATTTAATTAACTACTCAGATTGGTGATTCTATTTTAAAGTTTCTCTTTGGAACTGAAGAATATGTTAAAACTAATAATTATGTAATATTGAATGCCTTTTTGAGGGGGATACCGAAAAGTATTGTTCGAGCTGTGGCAATGTATTGAACGAGTTCAATATTTTGCCACAGCGTGTACAATATTTTTCAGTATCCCCCGAAAATAGGCATTAAATATTATAATTATTCAATATGGCTTTTAAGTATAATTACCAATTTTTCAGGGCTTAGCCTAATCTTAGCCTAAGGCCTAGGCCTGGTGCGCCGGCGACCAAGGCCTAGCTACTAGCTAGCCTACGTCTTCAAAATTAAAATCCATGTCCTTCTCTCACGAAAAAAATTAACAGCAATAGGTTTCTTTATTAATTAGTAATTCTTCATAAACAAGGATAGTCAATTGTGCGAAATGCCACTACCTCTTGTTGTGCGTTCGCCACTTATACTAAAAACGATTCTCTTGCTTGTTGAAGTGATGTCATTGGCTAATATTGCACTATGCACAGTTGGATACTACATAGTATTGAACCGGTAAAAACGGCAGAATTGAATAATACTACATTATTTTGTTTTCTTTCAGCCAATTGGAGAGGAGAGCCAGGCCAGGATAATACACATTGAAGGAGAAAAAGCCAAATTCAGTTTTCCAATCAAAGGACACATAGAGCTAGGAGAGAACTTAGATATACTCAGGATAAAGTAATTAGTTTATTTTTTATATATAAAGTTTGCAGTACATGTACACCAAGTGTGAAGTTCTGACAAGAATTGTTGACGTTCTCAACATTTTGATAATATACTTTGATCGACCTTTGATTAGACCTAAAAAACTTGGTTGCCCTAACCTGACTGACTTTGCCTTAATACATAAACCTATCCCTAAAATTGTAACAAATGGATATAGGTCAGGTTATTGAAAATACTGTAACAGGTACCTTCTAAAAAAAAGATTTCCCGATGGACTAACCAACACAAGTTTTTAAAAATGTGTCCTTGGGCAAGAAAGGCATTATTTAGGCCTTGTTGTCAATATACTGTATGAATAAACAGAGGCAAATACAGACTTTCGGAAAAGTGGGGCCGGGTGTGAGTTAATGTTTGACAATCCTGGAGACTTGGGAACTCTGTTATTTTACCTGTAGACTTCAACACCACTAGACACCACTAGTAATCTGTAAAATTCTTGAGTGCTCTGACTTGGAGCACCCTCTCTTGAGTTTTATAAAAACCATTCACCCGTAAATATAGAAGCCTTAATCAGACAGGTGTTTGGAGCTTCTACATTGGAGCTAAAAACTGTTCAGTACAGTTGAACCTCCTGTAATGGGAGACCCTCGGGAAAAATGTCTGCTTAGGAGGTGACTGCTTACAGGACTTTTGGCCAGTAGAGGGCCAAACATGTGTCACATATTCGTGCTTGCTTCCAATATTTCATGGCCTTCTCAATGCAGATAGACTCTCAATCTTCTAAAAACAGAAATTTTTATGTTATTAAATATATGTATTGTGTTTTAAAATCAGTTGATTTTTAACCAGTAAAGTATAATGATTTTGGACAGAAATATATTCATTGTCCAAAAAAATCATAACATTTTTCAGTGTTGCCCCTTATGGGAGGTAAATTTTGAGTAAAAGGAGTCTGTAGCCACTTACGGACTGCTAATGAGAGGTACCAAATGCACTGAACTGATTAAATAGGAAGAACAAACATGCTTTGAATGAGTGACTGTTATGGGGTGTCCATTTCGAGAAGTGTTCGCACAGTGTGGTTCAAATGTATCGGATTAAATTTATAAATCAATGTTTTCTTTCTAGAAATTTAGGCAATGTGACAGGTCATAGGTCATACTATTTGATAGGTGCTGGTGCTCAATTAGAGGAGGCCCTCACTCGTTATACAATGGAACGGTTATTAGAAAAAGGCTTTCATTTGCTCTCTGTACCAGATCTCATCCAACCTGTAGTTTTTGTAAGTCATTTTTTTTATTTTTCATTTAATTTGCCTAAAAAAATTAAATGTAAATATCTCTTGTATAATTTCTGTTTTGTGTAACCTGGATTTTACAAATGCCTTATAAAAACAATGGCATCATCAATATTTGTATTTTTTATATTGAGGTTGTTTCTTTCTATTTGTGTTTGAGCAAGACAATTTTTTTGCCCCAATTTCATTAAATGACAATGAATGTATTTCCATATTTGTGAGATCTCACCACAAAATGAGTCTCATGGTAGGAAAATCCAAAATTGAGTTATTGGTATCTTCTAATAGAGCACAACATAAGCTGTAATCTACACTTTAAATGACATTCATTGGATAAGTAGATCCATAGATATGGGCATTTGAAGTATTCATGTATTGAAAGATGAATCATACATAAAACAATTGAAAAATAAACAAAATACTATCAATTTTGGTGATTATCTCAGTTTGATCGTACCTATGATGCGACTCATTTTGTGGTGAGACCTTGTATTTGATTACATTCATTGATTTATTGGTTAATTTAAAGGCACAGATCCAAAGTGAGGTCCACCTGGCTTGGAACCTCCCCCCTTGACTTTGAAGAATATTACTCGTTACTAATTTTTTTTTTGGCAATGAATTATCGTTGAACGTGAATTATCACATGAACATTGCCTCTCAAATATCTAGGAAATGGATGTTTTTCAACAATTCTTTCTGGAGGGAACCCTAGACCTCTTAGACAAACCAAATATGCTGTATTCTGCATTACCCCCTTCCCCTCCTGGATCTTCCCCTGAATTTATGTGAATTTATTTATAAGATCACTAAGTGGCGTAGGAGGGGGACTATACTTTGAGGAAAACGCCACAAAATCATAAATTGCACTATAAAAAATGTGCTAATGGGGTAACAATAGGAAAAATTCAACCCAGGTTTGAGCACCCCCTTCATCAATTCCTGGATATGCCGCTGGTCACTATTTAATTGCCTTTTTTATTTCAGGAAGGCTGTGGTATGAGGACCAAAGGTGACCATACCCAAGTTTACTGGCTTGATCCTAGTCAACATTCTCAAAACTTGTGCTTAGCTGGAACAGGTGAGGTCGGCCTAGCTGGTTATTTCATGAATAAAGTGTTAGCAGAAAGCGATCTACCTCAAAGAGTTATGGCGGTTAGCCGGTGTTATCGAGCCGAAACAACACACTCAGCTGACGCCAGAGGTCTTTACAGGGTACATCAATTTACAAAGGTAAAATTAGTAAGGGTTTATCTTTCTAAGACTTCAGATCTGGAGGATTTTTCTCATTTTCTGTAGCATAAAGTGGATAAGAGTGTAATATACTTCCAAGCTTCATTACTCATTGTACAATTTTTATTGTTTTCATTGGTGTCAAATAATTTACTATTGAAAAATCAAGAAGTAATACCCACTGGAAATTATCAAAAACAATAAAAATGTATCCGCCATTAGCAAACGTATGGTGTATGTAGTCTAATTTTTAGCATCTGGAGCAGTACTTTTCGGTACAAGTGTTATGAATCAAACGGGTGTACACTTGTGCTATGTTCCACAGGAAAGAACAGCATCCTTGTGTTGAATTGTGTTGGTGGCATGGTGCAGCTGTCAGGAATAAGACTGAGTGTAAAACTTGCCAGTGAAATTCTTACTTCTGTCTTTGAGTAAAATGCTTAAAGGCCTAAATGGATAACAATAAGCTGTACATAAATAAGATCCGTTTACACTAGAATGATAACAATCAATGATAAATGGATAAAATGAAGTTGTACATAATTTTTTAATAGAACGATTCATTCAGTATTTAACTTATGTGACAAAACAAATTTTACAAAAAGTATGAAAATGACATCATAATCATTAAAAAAAAAACGATTTTATCAGTTTTATTTATTATGAGGTCATTTTATAAGATTTGTGAAAATAAAGGTTTTAAAAGGTTCATCCGGTTGCTTAGTATAAAATCTTCTCAAATTTGTTTAAATTTCTATAGGAAAAACGTTTTTGCATCCTTTTATCATCGATCATTATCATCATAATATAAACAGACCTTTACTCTTATTACTTCGATGTTACAACAATATCCCTAAGATAGCAGTATCTGACATGATATGACCCTATTAGGTGCAGACAGAGGCCATTGAAGACCCACCTAAGAGAGCACTACTGGAAAAACAGTATATAATAATTAATTGAAATTATTATTATTAGATTGTTGTTTTTTTTTATTCTAGGTAGAAATGTTTGGAGTAACATCTCAAACATCTGGTAATGAGAGTTCAGAATTATTTGAAGAATTCTCAAGTATACAGAAAGAACTATTTTCTAACTTAGGGTTACATTTCCAGTAAGTAAATTGTATCACAATTATCTGTTCTACGTTATATCCATATACCTTCGCCGTCCATATTTAATACATATTGACAACCTTTGGAAACCCACACACCATTGAAATATAAAGAAATCATGTTTTTTCTAGGCAATATAATATTGAATGCCTTTCTAGGCAATATTTATATATTATTGTATGAGGTGTGGCAAAATATTGAACGAGTCGAAGACTGCAACCTCCTGATATTAGGAATGTTAAATTACAACTGCTGCGCCAACTGCTCCAACGTTTACTACAAACACATCAATTTAATTTTATATGTCTATAATACTTCTTATCATTGTTCCGACTGTAGTTTGCTTGACATGCCATCTGAAGAGCTTGGAGCATCTGCTTATAGGAAATATGATATTGAGGCCTGGATGCCTCATAGAACCAGTTATGGTGAGGTATGTATAAATTGCCTTTCAATTGACATTGGATCAATTGGTTAACAGTTGGTTAAATTTGCGGTAATCACTGTACTGTGTGCTGAAATGTGGAGACTTGTTGGTGCCAAGTTAGATTGAATACCAAGCTATTATCCTTGTGTTTCAGCTGGAGGGCTGAAATACAAGGTAACAGTGCACAGTCTTTCAAATGAGACATTAAACCGTTGATTCTGTGTACAACATGGCTCATGTGCATATTAAAGAACACAGGACATGCCTTAGAAAACTGTAGCAGATTTTTTACTGGTACTGGTGTATTGCCAAGTCACCACCAGAAGGACCCCATTTAAAGCCTTCGGATGGGTTATCCTTGGTATATGACACCAAAATATTCCAATCAATCCATTTGGATTGCTTTAGAAAAATTAAAAAAAATCATGCTAAACTGTCCACTTTTTAAAGTCTCTTTACTTTTCTTAAATGAACTGTCTGGAATACTAGTTAAAAGTGGATGGTCCAAATGATGACATAATTTATGTCGAAATATTGAATCTTGTCACGATGGCGTGTATCTCATTGCTTGGAGTATGCATTATACTTTCTTACTTGGATGGTCCAAAGGTTTGTAAATTTTAAAAGAATTGACTGTTTTTTTTACAAACTTTAAACTTATCCCAATTATGGAACCAGCTCTCTTTGTATGTAAAAGATCCAGGTTCATGTATTATCTTCTCAATTTAAGGGGTTTTTTTTGTATGTAAACAGAGCATTGCGATTTAATTATTGGCCACTATACCAAAAAGCATGCTATAGTTATACTGTACAGTATTGTATATTATTACTGACCAACTGATGTGATTTTTTTTTTCAGATATCGAGTACATCCAACTGTACAGATTTTCAGAGCAGACGACTTAACATAAAGTACACTAAGTCAAATTCAGAAATAGAATATGCCCATACGGTATGATGATGCTTACTTTATACTATTATAATATATACCTGAATTGATAAAGAAAAATTTATTACTTACAAAAATTTAAACTAAAACAGGCGTACTTAAACAAATGCATGTTTATGTGTCAAGTAATAATTTAAGATAAAGGTGTTTAATGTGGAAACAAAAATGTATGACATCCTTGGGATGTTGAAAGTCAACATAGAAATTTCTCTGAAATGCACAATCACGTAAAAAGTGAATTAAATTAGCAAAGTCCATTTTTGAAAACAAATGATATTAAATCTTACTTCAAGGAATGAGACAGATGGAATCATGTTTTGTTCCAATATTTCAACATGCGTTATTTGTTATCAGGAATATAAGAGCAAAAGTATAATCCAAGAAACGAGATACATTCCATCATGTATTGATTCAATATTTCAACATTATATCATCATACTCCAAGAAACTAGAAACATTCCATTATTTATTTAATATTTCAACATTGATTATGGCATCATCAGGAATAAAAGTATGATGCATACTCCACGAAACTAGACACATGCCATCATGTATTGATTCAATATTTCAACAGCCAAAATGTCATCATCAGGAATTAAAGTATAATACCTACTTCAAGAAACTAAATACATACACACCGTCATGTTTTGATCTAGTATCTTTACATTCATCAGTTTAAGTAAACATACGAATTGTGTTTACAACTATGGCTTCCAATAATCCCTATTTTTTCCTTGTTACAGATAAATGGTACAGCATGTGCCGTACCCCGGATGATCCTTGCCATCTTGGAAAACTTCCAGCAGACTGATGGAAGCATTGTCATTCCTAAAGTGCTTCAGCCCTACATGAATAGACAAAGTGTCATCACAAAGACCAGTCGTCGACCGATTCATTACACTCGATTATGATAGAAAATCACTACTTTCACTTTTCCATGCATGGAGACATTTTATACATCAGTACTCATTGGCTCATGCCGATTGACCTCAGTCAATCAGTGTCTGTAGACTGTTGTAATTTGTTGCGAACAGATTCCGTGGTAAGCAGGAGCAATACAGATTGGGTAACAATTGTGATATCGATTGCTACTGATAAGCATTCACACAAGATTTTACTTTGCGATTGGTTGTCACAATTGCTACAACTGATCGCAATGCGATGCTAGTGTAAATGGGGTAATGAAGGTGGTGAAAATGTTATAGTGCCATCATATTTTGGTCTGGTGCACATGCTTTTAAATCTCCTGCCAGTGAACAACCACATGCAAATATTTTACTTGTTTATGGTTTAGGCAAGGGGCACCAAATCCATATATAAAGATTCTTAAAAATCCTAAAGATTTAATATACAGTATAGCCAAAATGATTCCTTACCCACATCAATGTGGCGCCCTCAGTCAGTAGAGGAATTTCCAGAAAGGGCTATATAAATTCACGCATTATTTACTTAGCCCCATTCACACTGGATTTAAATAAGGAGAATATTTTACCAAGAACATTCCAAATCTTGTATCTTGATGTGAGCCGAGGGCCATTTAGTGAATTCAGGAGTGGATTGTCTATAATCACGCACTGTCTTTAATCATAGACCATTGCTGTACCGCGGTCTTAGCAGTTAGGCTTTAAAAATGGTTTTAATTCAATTACAGTATGCGGTTAGCATTATTTAATGAAATTAAAAATTAAACTATGTACTGAATAATAAAATTAAAACTCATAACTTTATTTGAAAAAAATTAAGCACGATGTGGCACTAAAATTTACCTGCAATAGCTCCTTCATTTACTCTTTCTATGGAATGTTTGAGATTCAATACTCAACGCGGTCTAATCAACTTTACATGTTAAAGCTGGCTTTATACTGCAAGTTGAGACCACCCCTAAAATTTACCAGTTGTGCCGTTTGCATTGCATTACTAAAATTTAGCCTCTCAGGCCTTATGGTTGGGTTAATCATGGTTGTTGCTTGGTTGTGCTCTATTGCTTTTTAGGCACTATTGATATCTCTTCCTTACTCTCACCATAGGCCTTGAATTCACGTGTCAAATCGTATGCTTAATTGAATTTGAAAATCACGCGATACTATTACTTGACTCGTTAATCAAAGTTTGCCACTTTCGTTGCGGTCTAGGAAACTTGATGCAGGATTGTAACTGTGAGAGAACCAAATGATCAGATTGTTCTACCAAAAAATTTCCAGTGCGATAAATCTTCATATGAAGGCAACAATAGAGGATTTGTGAAAAAATTGTCAATATTTTGTTATCTCAAAAGCATAGTTAATGAAATTTTCAAATGACCATTACTTAATAGCTAGCTAATCAAAAATTGCATTCTAAATGTTTGAACTTTGATTTTTCACAACTTTGCAAGGAAACACCATATGAAACCAATTTTTTTTTCTGCATGTTAAAAATAATGTATAGTTACATAATTCATAACTTAGTTTTGCCTCCTTTGGCTTTACTGCCATATTTAGGTATGCAATTGGTTTGTAATTTGGTGTGATCCAATGGTAACTAAATCCTGTTGCCATTTCACTACAGTATAAATTAAAATTGCTTCAGTATTTTTCAAAACGTTACCTTGCACAGCTCCTGCTTTTTTAATGTTTGTAGAAATATGGTACTATGCAATACAACTGTAACCTTTCATGTAATCATGCCCATAGAATATTTTATGAATCCTGTCCTTCATATCTTTTAGAAGATTTCACCAAAGTAAAAGAAATGCATAGCTATTGCTTGAGAATCATGCGCGACTCGGTTGTACCAAACTGTACTATCTCAAATTGGAATGCTCTTCCAGTTACATTGAAGAGCATTAATAATAAACTAAATTTCAAACAAACAAACATTTACTTAATTAGAACAAAGCCATGCATAATTTCAGGTATTTTAGATACATTTTTAACAACTATATATTTATAAATTGTATCCATTTCTAGTTTTTCATATTTATACTTTCGTAATTCAATTTTATGGGACCCCAATGGAAACCAATTCTTCATTTAGGATTAATTGGGTCGTCCTGAATCCGATTGTATTTTCATCTTTATTGTTTGTCTTGTGTTTGTCTTGTCCTTGTTCTGAATTAATTCGAAATAAAAACAAACAGGTCAAATTAATATCTCCTGCAAACACTATAGTGTTAATGGTAAACAAAGAAACATTGGCGAAGTTCTCAATATTTGATTTGACAAATTTTGACTGTATTAGGCTATTGCAATTGCCATTTAGTTACCATATTTTTCTGAGGTATAGGCCTAATGTTGTTGAAAATAATCAATGAAATTGATCCTGTGAGATCAGATGGAAACTAGTCAGCCGTTATGGACCGACCAATTTTATTTAGTTTTACTCTTACGAGACAGCGTCCCAAAGTAGGTATTGTCTCGTTTTTTTTACGTTATGTTGAAAAATCGAGAAAAAAAAAATGGAATAAGAGTGGGTGGAATCTCACAAGACAGAAAAAAAAGAAACAAAAGTCATTGCATTTCAATATTTATTTATTATCATGGCATCCTGTTTTTAAATAATGTTATGATTAATTTTTGTCCATTGATGCATTCAATCAAAATGAGAGAACTCACTGAAAATCCATTATACACTTGTGATCTTTGTTTTTAAAAACCAACTGAAATATTTGATGCCACTCATTTTGACTGAACTGATCTTCAAAATATATAGCATAATTTAAATATACCAGTTTATCAAAATTCATTTTCAAAAATATTTTCTACTTATGCAATATTTAATTTATGTATTAACTTTGTCCAAATTTCAACCAAAATACATATATAAAACAAATGTATAAATTATATAAAATATTCAAAAACTTAAATGAGGTATATGTGAAGTTTCATCACAAAATGAGTCGTGTTGTACAAAACAGTTGAGTTAGAAGAAATTATAAGCTTTAATTTGATTTTTAATTAAGTTCATAGGCTGTGTATAACCAGAGAAATATAGTTTTGAAACATGTATGAAACACTTCTGAGAAAAACTGACTTCAAAAATAAACACTATTGACTTCCTGACTGCTTTCCATTGATTTTAAAAATTAAAATTTACAAAATTTTGCTCAAAATCATGTTTATTGTAAATAAACAAACAGGATGTTTGTAACTATAAAAGAGTAAGAGTAAGAGTAATAAGCTCAACAAAACAGAAATCTCATTTTTACAAAATTATGATTTTCTGCCTATTTGTGTGGATATCTCAAAGTAACCTGTTGTACAACAACTCATTTTGTAATGACATTATAATAAAATATTAAACTGTAACATGCATACATTTGTCCAACAGTATGTTATCTGGCAAGATATTTTTTCAAGACCAAGTTCAGTATAATATATTGTGAAGGATATTGCAATAAACTCAATGAAAGAAATTTATACACCACACAATGCAAAATTAAAGATAAAAAAAAATACAGTATAGAATTAATGTTTACCTAATGGCAGGACTCATGCAATAAATCATGTAATCTAGACATGATAAACTAAATCATTCTGGAAGAACCAGTCACCATGGATGTACCCATGACATCACAAACAGACTACCAATCACCATGGAGGAATCTGTGACATACATTACAAATTGTTACCAGGATTACCAGGATTCTGGTGACATCACAGTTAAAGTACCAATCACTATGGATGTACCTATGTAATCTCAGACTACCAATCAACATGGAGGAATCTGTGACATCACACACTACAAAATGCCTTTGGGCAATTTGGTGACATTTGAGTACCAATCACCATGGATATACCTATTACATCACAGACTACCAATCACCATGGAGAAATCTGTGAATCACATTACAAATTGCCATTGGGAATCTGATGACATCACAGATATAGTACCAATCACCATGGATATACCTATGACAGCACAGACTACCAATCACCATGGAGATATCTGTGACATCGCATATTACAAATTGCCATCAGGGAATCTGGTGACTTTACAGGTAGAGTACCAATCACCATGGATGTTCCTATGACATCACAGACTACCAATCACAATGGAGAAATATGGTGACATCACAG
>JAOTQE010063265.1:12320-30880 GCA_025631205.1 Nesometra sesokonis
ATAAAGTACCAATCACCATGGATGTACCTATGACATCACAGACTACCAATCACCAAGGAGAAATCTGTGACATCACATTGCAAATTGCCATTTGGGAATCTGATGACATCACATTGCAAATTGCCATTTGGGAATCTGATGACATCACAGATGTAGTACCAATCACCATGGATATACCTATGACATCACAGACTACCAATCAACATGGAGAAATCTGTGATATCACATATATTACAAATTGCCATTAGGGAATCTGGTGACTATACAGGTAGAGTACCAATCACCATGGATGTTCCTATGACATCACAGACTACCAATCACAATGGAGAAATCTGGTGACATCACAGATAAAGTACCAATCACCATGGATGTACCTATGACATCACAGACTACCAATCACCAAGGAGAAATCTGTGACATCACAGATGTAGTACCAATCACCATGGATATACCTATGACATCACAGACTACCAATCACCATGGAGATATCTGTGATATCACATATTACAAATTGCCATTTGGAAATCTGGTGACTTTACAGAAGAGTACAATCACCATGGGGGAATCTGTGACATCACATACATTACAAATTGCCATTGGGTAATCTGGTTACATCACAGATAGAGAATCACCATGAAATAGTGACATCACAACTGATCAACATGTACAGTAGGGATCTCTGACATCACAAAAATTACAAATTGCTATTGAAGAAACTAGTAACATCAGAGACTACCAAACAACATGAAAGAATCTGTGATATCCAAACACACCTGTGGCTACTAATTGCCATAAAGAATGACATTCCAGACTACCAATCATCATGGAGGAAATCATACACAAATTGTCATTAAAGAGTCTGGTGACATCACATATAGACTACCCATCACCATTGTGACATCACCAATAGATTACCAATCACTTTAACATAAACAGCAGACTGCAATCACACAAGAATCTACAAATGGGCATTATACAATCAAAGTTCTATATGTCTTCGTGCATCATTAACTGGAAGGTCTCCTAACATGCTGTTGTCTGCAGCTGGCAGACTATCTTTTTCAGATTGTTCATGCTCCTCTTCCTCTTTTCCTCGTATCTGGTCTGATAGCCTACCACTTGGCCTCTCTGTATCTTCTTGGCTCTTCTCAGACTCTTCTTCCTCCTTGATCATGGATAGGAAATCGTAACCAGGCATTAATGGCTTCCATTCCTTCTTTTGCAACATTCCTTAGAAAAAAGTATAAATTGAAATCAGATGAAGAATGAGTTTTATATGCGTCTTTGGATTACCAGGGGCATGCTTTGGTTTTGTCATGTGGTATATGATTTTCCTAATCATATACCAGATTGGGGAAATATTGACATTTTACATAAAGAGCAAGATTGGCTTAATTAGAATCCATAAGCATAAGGAAGCAGGGCAATACAATGAACAGAGATGAAGGTACACACCAACTGTCTCATACATACGATTGTATACTAATGACGGGACACTGAAAACCTAGGAATGCCTATGTTGGAATCCAGTCAAGCATACAGTTAAGCATAGAACAACACAACTGACGATGTTTAGCTGATCAACATAACAAAATTGTCTTGGAAAAGTTAAGTTTAACTGGTTTATTTTGATGAACATTTTTATTAGTACTACTACTTTGAAACCATATGAAATTGTTTTCACCTCTACAGCTCCGTTCCCGACCAAAATTAAAAATTGTCGGGAAACATTTTTATGGGACACAACCATTTTGTATGGGCTGCAAAATTACTGATACTATCCTGCAACCGTGAAATCACCAAAGGAATTTTTTTAAATTTGTTTAGAAATAGGCTTACTAATCTATATATTTTAAGATTTATTTTGAGCTATCCTTTGAATAAGAGTGCACCAGAGAGCATCTCGAAGTAAAAAAAAAATTGCCGTACATTTCCTACTAAAATCTTGTTTCTACCTTAAAAAATGCATTCTGAAAATAATTTTCTTAATAATTGTATAAATTTGTTAAAAGGTTCACTGCTATTGTGGGCTGCAGCTCAATGCTAAATATACAAAAGTAGACCACTATAGGCTTACTTGTTTTTTCAATCTCTCCATTCAGAGCTTTTCTGATCCAGGGCACGAAAGTAGTTTTCCTGTAGTCTACAGATTCTCCATAATGATACAGATTCTGTGATGTAAAGTCTAGCAGGACAATTGTTGGCCTAAACCTTATGAACTCTATATCATATTCCTGTAACAGGTGAATACCAATACTCTCAGTTGATGACCTGAAAAACAAATATTTTTACATTGTTACAAGTCAATATAAATCATATTCACTTTCAAAAGTATCTTTCAAAGCCAACTAGAAATACTCCTATTACACTTCTCTGTAAAAGCATAGCCTCCCCACTGTGCAAATTATTATCAAGGTTCAATGTAATTCCATTTTTTAGTAAAAATGGTTTTTAAATCTGTTAAATTCGATTTGCCTAGCAACAATTTTTAACACACTAACTTGCCATGGTGGAAAAAACATATACTAAGAAGGACCAAAACAAATATGTTCCATCATCTTGTTTTAATCTTACAGTCTGTAAATTCTGAAACCGATCGGACACAAACCACCATCGCTGCCACCGGAAACACTGCGTAAAACCAGTAACCTCCCCAGATCTTGCTCTTGGGGAGGTTAATAAATAAACATCTTGGTGTTTTTGTAAATCAAATAAAAATTTGTAAATTGTGGTTAGATCAGGGCGAATCCCGTTAAGCTAGAAAGACAGGACTCGATTCCAACTTGAACAAGCATGCATGTTATTTTTTAACAGCAAACTGATGTAGTGTAAGGGATTTCCCGAATAGTACTGGGTCTGGACAACGTTCTGGTTCCACGACAAGATATCCATTCATAGAAGTACTGATGAAGAAAGTCTAATGGTGGCAATAGAGTGGTCCCAAGACCATACTAAACTGCATAGGGGATTTCGCAAACGATTAACGAACAGTACTGGGTCTGGGCAATAACGTTTCGGCTCCACCACAAGACGCTGTATAGGTCTGGGAGAATTTCTCTACAGATGCCTCTGATGCACTTTTAAAAGGTACAAAGAGTTTTTTTCAGCTGCAAATAATATTCTGACAAGTCAAAAGGGGATCCATGCCTGTAGATTATGAAACCCAAAAAAAAAGAAATAGGGGAAAAATAGATATTTCTTAAAGCTAGGTCTTTTTCTTGGGACACCAGCATCAAAAGACTATTTTAATGATTTTATGTTGGAATTCAATTTATCAATGTTGTTTATGCCCTTGTATAAACTTAAGAAAAAAATGGGTCAAACAAGGCGACAGCCTAGTCTGAAATTCACAACTTTCCGTGATATTATGGTTTTCTCACAACATGATTTTTTAGTTTACACACTTTGGTTTGGTTAGGCACTTTTTAATCTCTGTCTACAGCTTTCGTTTGAGTCTATTTCAGTTGTATGGCAATAAAGACGCCAACAAATAGAATGTAAAGATATTAATGAATGTAACGAATGAATATTTTTAGGGGATTCACAAGGAAAAATTGTATGAGTTGAAAATGAGACTAACAAAATTGCCAAAATTAATCATTAAATAGGCATGACACTGCAAAACCACCAAGTTGTAAGAAAATTGAAAATTGAGTTATTGTTAAAACCATATTACACTTTTCGCAAGCTTCAAAATGCGGGGTCAATTATCAAAATCGGATATTTATAACTGAATTATTTGACAAAATATACACAAATTTCCTTTGTTTATATTTTCTCTTGTTTATTTGCTTATTTTGCAATAACTTTCTGTGCGACAACTTGGAGGTTTTAGCATGACTAGCCTCAAATATATACTTACGAGTCTAGCCAACAAATCTGAAGTTGCGGGAATGTTTCGTCACGAGCAATGTCCGCTAATGATTGCTCTGCATCCTCTGAATATTTGTCAAATCCGTGAAACAACATCATAAAAGCAGTTTTCTTCTTCATGTAAAATGGCAGATTAACTACTGTTAGCTCAGGCTGGTGGGGAAAAACAACAAGACATTAATGATTACTTTTTCTGCCAGTGCAAATAGGGTTTGCAATAAGAGGGCTACAAATGTATGCAGGGTGTGGTAAACAAATCATAGTCCACAAAATGTTTCATATATGGGTTAATATTTTATATAAAAAAAAGTATTGTATTCAATTCAATTAAATTATATTCCCTACAGATCATTATCCACATCATAGGAAACGGAGATACAGTGCCGAGTGGAAAAATGTTGGCGTCAGCTCCAATAGTACACTTGTGGAGACAAAACTGTTTACATATACTGATTACAGGTTATAATAGGCACCTTTAAAAAGTGGCCTGATGCTTGTTCAAGCAAGTGGGAATAACCTTGTGGTTAAAATGCAGATTATAAAAATGGTAGTGGTATTGTACAGCGATCTTTAACAGTATTCCATGTGCACAGTTGCTTTCAAAGGATACATTTTGGGCCATTGTAAAAAATACAGGATGGATGCGAATCAACATGGGGGGGGGGGGGCAGACTGGGTAAACATGACAGGGTGCAATCGGCTTGAATGCCAGGTCATATTTTCACAAAATGTCCCACAAAATGTAAAAGTATGTAATAGGTCGTAACAAACTTAGAGAGGCACCCATAGTGTGATGTACAGTACACCATAAATGTGAGGTGTCGTGACAAAATGCATCTTGTTGTACGCCATGTCATTTTGAGATATTCACATAAAAATAGACAAAGGCATAATTTCACAAAAATGAGATTCATTTTGTTTTGTTAAGTTTAGTAATTAAATTTTATGATTACAACTTTCCTGTTTACATTTATTTTCAATAAACATGTTTTTGAACTACATTTTGTAAAGGCCATTTTTCAAAATCAATGGAAAAACATACAGGACATCAACTGTTTATCTTTAAAGTCTATTTTCTCCAAAGTGTGTTTCTAAATGATTTTTCTCAGGTTATACCAAAGCTATGAACCTCATTTAAAAACCAATTTAAAGCTTTACAATATCTTTTATCTAAATACAACAATAACTCAATTTTGGTTTTTTGTACAACACAACTAATTTTGTGGTGACATCTTACAAATAGGAAAGCATCAAGAAATAATTGGCCACTGGGAAAATAGTGTAAACCTAACATTACAAAATTCCACAATGCACAACATTTCCAAGGAAGTGGCTACTGTGGCTAATGGGAATATGATGTAAAAGAACTGTAAACTACGATTATTGCGGTAATTTGCGAATGCCGGCTTTAGTGTGAAAGGGTACTTTCCCTTCAATGCTGGCACAGAGTCGGCATTTGTTAGACCACCTCAGACCCTAGAGATGTTACTGTTATATTACTGTCACTGCCTTAGGCCGGATGTGTATGAAAGGTTCCACAATGCAAGGTCAAAGTTAGAAACCTGTATTATTAAGACTGCGAATTTTATGCCTTTCTCTCGGACCCTTTCACACAGGAAACCATCATATTACCGGAATTTGACCTGTGTGAAAGGGTTTAGACCGGCACATAATGCCGGCATGGTTAGGTTATGGTAGCATTGCGATATTTCCTGTGTGAAAGAGGCTTAGGTGACAACTAAAGGATGTACAAGACACGCATGTTCAGCTTACCATTATTTTTTCTGATGACTTTATTACAAATTTCTCCAGGTTTTCAGCAACGAATGGTTCAGCATAAACAACCTCTGGTTGATTTACATCTTCCCATTTAATTGTAACGACAGTTGCTTCAAGACCTCCTCCGATCTCTTTTCCCCTACATAGAAAAGCATGTAAATACTGTATTTCTTCCAAGTTTTAGATGAGAATTTCTTAAAGGAAGGTACTTGTAAATGATGATGACTAAATAAAAGTCGAAAAGTTGAGAAATCATGGCCTAACTTTCCTTATTTGGAGTTACTGTTTTTTTATGTAAATGTACTGTATATGCACATTCATTATTTATATAAATACCCATGTTATTTAAAATGTAATACAATGGAAGTGTTTCATGGGGTTCTTTGGCAATATGTTTAAGTGCCGCCCCTAACAAGGCTGCAATTCCTAACAATGCCATTGTCCCTATCAAGGCTGCTGCTATTAAAGAAACTAGAAATACTCCTTTTTCGCTACTCTGTAAAACCATAGCCTCCACTTTGAAAAAAAAAATGCACTATTAACACGGATAACGGTAGTGACAAGGTAGATACAGGTAGGTAATATGGTTAATCCTATAAAAACTACTACCTTACCACATAAACACATTATTATCCCATTAAAACCAAAACCCATAAATCTCGGCCTCCCTCTCAAGGAAGACTACCGAAGAAATGGTCAGCAATGCCCTACAAGTACATATATAGAGTAAAAATTCCATATATAAAACCACTTTTACACAAAAATCAATTTTTTATTTTTTAAAATTCTATTATTTGCACAGAAACATTTGAGTATTGTAACGGTTTTATTTTATAAAACACAAACTTGATCAATTACTACAATACTGTATGTACTGAAGACTATCCACAATCATTCAGTTTAAAACCGAAGTGAAAAAAAAAAATTGGCCAAGGCTTCACCGTATCATGGCATTTTGCCATGGTTTAAACAATGTACAAAATAAAAATCAGAGAAGCCCAAAATAAATAGGGTCCATATTCTTGTCTTAATCTTGCAATATGAAAAGTTTGAAACCAATTTTTGTGGTAAAAAAGTTACTAGTAACCCCGAATGAGAAACCCTGGAACCGTCACTGTAATACTACAAATGCATAACTAATTCTGTTACAGTAACACACAAATATAATAATATATATATATAAGATAATTTTGGGTTCTACAGTTGGGGTATAGCCACTTATAGTGTTTAAACAAGACAATGTAACTTCATTTTTTAAGTAACTACTATAAAACAGAGTAATATTGAAATCTTACAAAGCTTTGGCACAGTCCTTGACACACGAACCCAACACATACTGACCACGCAATTTTTCCGCAACCTTGTTGAAAACCATGCGCTCTGTGTACGAAAAGAAATATACATGAATTATAAAAGTGCTAAGCCACCTTATTAACAGTATTATAGAAAGCTTTACGCTCTGAAACTGAACTCCAGATGGTTTGTCATTGTGATGTAAAAACTTTTTTATGTATCTGTACTGATGTATAAATTCCTAGGAAGATTTATTGTAGAAAAACACACTACAAACATACAGTGCAGACACCTCTTGTAACCAGACACCCCCAAACAGTCACTCCTTCAAAAGCCCATTTATTCTTCCTTTCTAATCAGTGCATTTGGTACCTGTCATAAGTGGCCACCTTCTGTTAACCGCAGAGGATATTTGACTTATTTTTATTTTTTGTATGATAATTTACCTCCTGTAAACGGCCACCCATAAAATTTTGTGATCTTTTGGACAACAATCATAGTGTTAATTTGAATTATCATTGCTATGAATGCTGTGTTCTATATGTCTTGTACCATATTCTTTATGTTTACAGGGGGGTCAAGCATAAAGTTGGATTACAAATTTAACACATTTACAACATATAAACATTCATATACAAAAATATTTAATGTGTATAGTCAAAGTCTTCTTCAAATAATATTTCCAAATCTTCTCAAACGTTTCAAGCTGAAGTTAGACTCATCTAAGCGACCTCTACAACCACATTAGATAGTCTCTCTTCACATAGGCTTCTATGAATGGGTGTCTTGTTCGAGGCAAAAAATCCTGTTTTCCACACCCAATACCTTTTGGTTCTTTATAACCAATTGGGAAGCGAATGCCGAGGATGTTCTTATGAATGTCCTAAGCCTTGTAATGAGTTTTAGTTTATTGGCATGATTTCCATATTTTAATTGCTATTGAATGTAAATGGAAAAACTATTTTTAAAAATACCTTTAGATGTTCCTTCTGGAAATATACCAAGAGTAAAGGCATCCAGATACTTGGAGCCCCAGGATGGGTTGCTGCCTTCCATGAAGTCTCTGCCTTCCTTTTCTTTCATTAAGACAACTGGAGAACTGATAGTATGTCTTTGAATAAAAGAAAGAATTACTGCATTAAAATATGAATCAAATAAAGTCAAAATAAAAAATAGAGAAAACAGAATAAACTATGACTCGCAGAATGTATGGAAGCAGATTCGTTTAGGAGGGTGAGGGTGGTGGTGAAGTGTAATTTCCTAAGTCTACTCATCTCCTGTTCTTATTAAATTGAAGTTTGATTGGTCAATTCGACAAGTAAGCATTTAATTTGATTCGGCCACTTGCCAAATACAGAGGATCAAACTTTGCGACATCCGCGTATCTGAAGAGTGTTTGACAAGTTGATTCTATGACACTTGACCAATTTTTTGTGATCGCTGCATAGATTACGAAAAACAACCAGGTAGAAGTGACTTGCGGCTGTCTAAAGTTAGTGATAAATTCAGTTTTGCAGGTTCAGTTTGACAAAAAATGTATCAAAACGTACTGTAGGTAAAATTTCAAAAAGTAGAAATCATCAAGAACGCCTCTATATTCAATGACCTCATTTGACTTCTTGTATAATCTGATCGTAGGATAGCGGGTTACATTTGCCTTGCTGCAGACATCTTGCCAATCGAAGCAGTTCACTTGAGCGAGAGCAGTTTGTTTCAAACCCTTAAGTTTCATTATGTCTTTCCCTGCAATCGAAAATGGTTCACGGAATGCCAGGCATCGTGGATCCCCTGAAACGGTATCAAAAGTTGATTGAATAAAAATTCATAATTTTAAGTTAACAAATTAGTAAATGAATTTTAATCATGCACATAAAACCAAATACACAAAAAATGTAAATTAGTAATCTATATATATTTATATTTGTACTTAAATTTCCTATAATGATTGTTGTTTGTTGTAAAACAGTTAAAAATAAGGCAGTCGTAAAAAGCAATGTAATTTCCAAAATGTTAGATAATAGAAAAATCTGTATCATAACCAATATTTAGAATTTCTATTTTTCTTACATTTCACCATGTAGAAAACTGCAGTAAGGGTCTTGCTGGCAATGAATTCAGGGTATGATTTGTCTGTAAGCACTTGAACATACGTAGGATCAAGCTTTTGAGTTCGTTCCTGGAATGTGGCTTCTTGTACTGGATCATCTTGGATTTCTACCACTAGAAAATAAAATTTAGATTTGTTAAAAATTGTAATATAAAATGAATAAAAACTTAACTCATGAACGGAATAGCAATAAATAAATGCAAAATAATAAAACTGTTGGCAGAAGTAGTTTTTTTATTTCAAATTTCAAATTAGGCCTTGAAAAATGTATCCAAATATAGCACTTCTCAAAATTTAGTTGATGGGAAAGATCGTTTTTAGTATAGGTACCAGTTACTGTATTTTCAATAACTTAATTTTTTATTCCCTATAGATGTAAATTTTAAAATAATTCTAAATGCATTTGCTACTAATTTTCTGGATAATTTTATGTATTTAGCCAAAAAATTGTGAAATATAAAAAATTAAAAAAACAAAAAAAATATGCCAACCCCGATTTAAAAAAAAATTGGGGTCAGTCAGGCTTGTACAACAAGTGGCTTTTTTTAGCCTTTTATTCAAAGTTTGCAAAATGTTAATATTACTGTCGGGTAGTACAACATTTATCAGTAAAGTTAAGATAATTAACAAAATTGTATAATTATATGCATTAAAACATAAGGACATTTGCACAGAGTGTCAGGTTGATATCACAAAACCATATTGTATTTTTTGTTAATACAGATATTTCACAATTTCACTAATTACGATCGTAACGTTGAGTTGAACGCAGTTAAACATCTTTCACAGTTGATCTGTATTTTATAATAATCAACACGTTGACTACCAGTGACGAGTATACTTGCCAACCAGGTGTTGTTGTGTGCGCCAGTGACAAGTATACTCCTCAACAACAGTGTACCTTTATAATGTTGCTCATGACACATGCATACATCGTAAACTTACAGCCTCTTCAGGGGTAGTTCAGGAAAGATACACCTAGACAATAATGTTGAAATAACTTCTGTTTGTTGTGTTTTATTGCAGGCAGTTTAAAGATTGCAAAGTGTGGTGGTGCCCTTTGTACATAATCGTATTTCCAATGCACATGAGTAAACTCGCCACTGGCGTAGGGCAAGAAAATTTCTTTCCCAGTGCCAACGACGAGTATACTCGTCACCTAATATTTTCCCGCAAATATTAGACATGCTATTTTGATCGTATGTCACTAAATAAAATCTTTGTACATGTAAACCTGTTCTGGCACATGCGAATGAAACCGGAAAAGGGGTCTGGCAGTCAACGTGCTAACTATTCATACTTTTAACACATTACAAAAAGAAACATGTAATACATCCATGTCCTTTATCATTTCATAAGGTTGCAAAACCTCCCTACTGAGTATCTTGCAATCATGCAAATAAACATTAAATCTATCTTCTACATGCTGATAAGGTTAATACTTTACTTTGATTAAATGCGATGTAATCAGTAACAATTAGTAATAATGTAACATAATTACTATCATTTGTAGTCACTAACAATTGTGGCATTCAATTTCAGACATGTTTACCTTAATGTTCATATCATGCAACGTGCCGGGGTGGATGCAAGATTCACCTACATATGGTGGGGGGTGGGATGGTGCACCATTTCCGATGGGGGTAGGCATGCTCCCCATTTTATTTTCCCTGCCTTATATATCAATGGGCGTTATTTTATTTGTTTGGGGTTAATTTTAGGGGTGAGGGACCATATTAGGGGGTACATGCCAGATACGCCTCTCCCTCCTAAATGTGCACCCGATGTGTTCATATCATGCATTGTTAAGTTGTTGTGATTTGTTGTAAACAGAATCCTAGTGATCAGTGTAATATGACTATAAACACTAAAAATTGCCATATCAGCAGTGGCGGCGCTAGGAGAGGGGGAGCAGGGGTGCTACAGTAATTATTGAGAAGATTGACTGTATTAAATCCCTCAAGTGGATGACGTAACCAGAGAAAACGGGTCAAATGTGCGGATGATTTCATCAGAGAAAACAGGGAAAAATCTGAACTTGCAAGTTTCTAACTATCGAGGTTTATTATTGAATAACAATTACAAAATATTGAATGCCTATTTTATTGGCATACCGAAAAATATTGTATTAACCCGGGGACAGTTAAATTACATGGAATACTCTCGAACAGAACATCAAAGGTTACAATCTCAATAACTCAATATGAATACAAGTAAGACGACAATTTGCCATGTGGTTTACCCAAAAAATGGGCGACATTGATAGTACATTGGTCCAGTAAACGGGAATATATCTGGTAGCCACAAATGCTCGCTCACAGGACCTTGATCATTTGAAAGATAATAGTAAATTTTAATATCAAAACCTTAATTGTGAGCATTTGTGGCTTTGGATAATATATGGTCTTAAAATGGAAGTAATTTAACACAATGCTTTTTAAAAAATGACTTAAATCTGTGTAAATTTAGTAAAAACTCGCTGAATGTTTACGGCAAACGCATCTAAAACATTTGTGACGTAGTCTCCAATCAGTCATATATGTTCAGTTGCCATATATTTGTTTAAAAATACAAAAATAGCTCAACATGAAAACGACGGGTTTGGAGTCTAAGACTAAGAACTGATATTGAGGGCGGTATTTTCAGTACCGTGCTTATGAATCAAAGGGATGGACACAGCGGGTTGTTAATTGGCCAAAACAACAGGTCAGAATAGAGAGTTAATTGAATTAACATGGTTCGCTAGTTCGAGAGTTTTCCATGTAATTTAACTGTTCCCTGGAATTAACTATGACAAACACATTGAACATTTCGACCCAATATTTAGCTCCAGCTTGTACAATATTTTTCAGTATCTCCCTCAAAAGTATTCAATATTAATAAATTAGTATTGCCATAGTATCACCCGAGTAATTGCACACAATTTTAAATTATCATTTGGTGCGATTGTGTGTCATGAAAGCTAGAAATCTAGTCTAAATAGGATATAGATATGTAATACAAAGTAATGTTGTCAAAAGCAGCGATGTATAAAGCTCGAATTGAATGCATAATGTAATCAATGGGTTTGAGTACAATGGTACACCCAATTTAGGCTTTGTTTCCGCAGGATTTTCAGATTATCTGATAAAATATCATCCAATCGAATCAGCTAAAATAAAACTGCGCAAATCTAGACCATGAGCATTGGAGTTCACAAACTTTTGGTGATTTTCCTTTTTATCGTGTGGCACCCTGGTGGTACCACAGTAAAATCCTCGCACAAAAAAAACACATGGTTGACTCCATGTCAAAGTTAAAAAATGATCGCATAATCAATTATCTGAAAATTTTGAGTGTAACTTTCTTTTTGTCTAAGCCAAAAAAACGTATATTACGTACCACTACAGTTTCAACATGAAGGTTGAAAATTGTAGTGGTATGTAATATACGTTTTTTGGCTTAGATAAAAAGAAACTTGCACTCAAAATATTTAAAAGAAGCCAAATGAAATTATTTGAATATCTGATAACTATCGGAATAGAATTGGATAACTATCGAATAATTTCACTAGATCAGAATAGGTTAAAATCCCATTTCTAAAGCATTTCTTAATCTTTATCATGACAATTTATAGGATAATTGTTTTCCCAGCGTACGTCCATAATGGGATGAAAAATGGGAGGTTCTATTCAACCAATCTGAGATGAGTTGAAAATCACATCATTTACCAAATGAACTTGTAACATCATAAAAAATATTGATTGTATTATACAATAATTGGTCCTGTATTAACCATCTCTATTTCATCTACTCTAGGACTACGCTGGCTTACTCTATTTTCTTAAAACTAGGTTAAGCCCTCAACTTTACAAAACTAGTAAATATACAAGCATATTTAGCTATTGCAGGATGGGTTTATGAGATTTACTCTGTGGAGACAGGATGACACAGGTGTCTAATGCATGCTCATTTTGTCACAGCCAAGCACACATCTTCACGATGCATTTTTCTCTCACTCTTCCAAAACTACTGAATAATATTTTGTTACCGTGCATTAGTAACTATATCATGCAAAGTAGTACTTTTGACTAAACACCATGTGACTTATAAACGATCAATCAACAGCTAGAATATACACAAGTGTTATATAATATACAATTGCTAAGTTGGCGTAAAAGTTTTTTCTACAGCTGTTTCATGCAGTAACAATCTTCAGGCAGTTTGACAATTACATGCTAAATGTGTTAAGTATTAGTAAGGTTTTCGGTCTGAATTTTGGAGAAATTCTGTACTGTTTAAATACATTATGTGAAGTTACAATACTATTGGTTAAATTTCTACATTAGGCCTAAAAATTACACTTGTTTTTAAGAAGCCAAAAAATACTAAAAATAATGTGGATTTATACAGCGCCATATTTCCCCACCCACGTCATAGAAATGGCAATAAAACAGTAAAAAGTAGTTTAGATAGAAGAGATGCGTTTCAACTGTGATTTAAATACTGCCAGTGTTTCTGCAGATATTATAAAAATAATAATAATAGCTTATATAACACTTTTCTGGTGATCAAAGCACTTCACAATTACTACCCCCAGTCATTGGAACAAACACCTATAGAATACAATCCATTCCATACTGTTGCAGCTGTAATCAGCGCAAATGGTATTTGTACCTCTCAAGTACCCATTTACACTCCTGGATGGAGAGAGGCAACATGGATAAAGTGTCTTGCCTAGGAACACAAACAGCTGACTGAGCGAGTCTCGAGCCACCGACCTCATGGTTGGGAATCTGAAACGCCACCACTGCGCCAATTGCTTCTTAGGTACTGTGGTAGGCCACTCCAGATTTTAGTTGCAACAGTGGAGAAAGCTCTTGAGCCCCATTGATATCGTGGTCTCTGTTCTTTAAGAAGATTTTTATCAGATGAAAGCAGGTTTCGTGATGGTACATAGGGTTTAAGCCAAGTGGAAATGTACCTAGGTGCTACACTGTTGATAGACTTGTAAGTAATCAGGGCTATTTTATACTTTATGCGAAGCAGAACAGGAAGCCAGTGAAGCTCATTCAGAATTTGTGTGATATGAGCTTGCTTTTTTGTAATAAGTTTTGCTGGTCAGGCAGAAAAACAAATTTAAGAGCAGGCAGAAAAAATGTTTAATGTAAGAAATGACATTGAAGTTCTGTATCAGTTATACATGAAAAATGAGAGAATATGTATTTTACTGTGTTCAGTAAAATACATAATCTCCTGTAAAGCATATTACAACCCAAATTTTTGAGTTTATGATACATATATAGCTCTTTTAAAAAAATAACTTGGTTAAGAAAACTGATGAAAAATTCTAAATGGGTCATTTTCATAGGTATGATCTGATGATCAAATTAACGTGAAAATTTTTTTAGGGGCTGTGAGAATGGAATAATAAAAATAGATGCACAGCAGATGTATATAAGGACTCCAAGTGGCAAAGCAACCTGCCATTGGAAGCAGGGTTTATTTATATTTTTTCTAAAAACCAAAATTGGGATTTAAGCCCCCACCCCCAAATCACAACCCTGGATCCGCCCCGGGTAATCGACCATGTACAGAGTGCCAGTCGCAAGTATAATGGGGCATTGTGGGCGAACAAGAGTATACATCGAATATTAGGTGTGTAATTTTAAAGAATGTATTAAAATCAGTCAGCTCTAAGGGGGTAGAAAAGTAGTAGTAGTTTTTTGAGGCATTATTAGTAAAAGCTTATAAATTAGCTTTTTTAAAATAAAATTGTCAATTAAATAGACTAAAATTTACTACAAATCATCTAAAGCTTTTGGCTTAAGAAAGAAAAATTGAAAACGAACCAATCAAAAGGTAAAAGAAAAACCATTTTTTAAAATTTTTAAACCTGCATGCAATAAAAGTTGCTGAAAGACTACTTTAAAGTTTAAGCAAAGATTTAAATGCAAAAAGCATGCAAATGAAAAAGGATAAATTACTTACATTGTAAAATTCAATGAACATTGGTAACAAATAAAATAAAAAAACACCAAAATAACTTAATCTAAAAATTATGCAATGTAGTAAAAAAAAATATAAATTAATAATCGACAGGGGGTTCAAGGTTTGTTTGTGCAAATCATAGATAATTGGTAGATAGTGAACTTCCATAGAATACATAGCCCCAAAGTGCAATTCCATGGAAGCAACTACTGTTGAAGGATGTGTCCGAAATCCAACCAATCAAATTGTGTTACATTTACCCGCTGTTGCGGGAAATTGCGCCCCCAATCTTTCATAAAATTTTCAAATTTTATCAAATGTAAGTAAATCCAAATATAAAAACATTAACATACAATATATGTAACATACGTAAATAATTTGTATTACAAAAGAATTTTAAAAATACAATAATTATTAAACAGTTATTATTTAACATACAAGTTTTTTGTTAACATACACAGCTTATGTGCATGTTAAAAAATACAGTACACTCTTTCAGAGTGAGTAGGGGATGGTTTCCTTGTGTACTGCCTGAAAGGCCTGTTTTCCTGTTGATAGTTATTCCAAAATCGCTGACTTGAAATCATTATGAAAAAGTTAAATTAACGATAAAATTCAAATCACGGTGGACCACTGTATTTCCGCTATTTACTACGCTGTGCGCAACGAAATTCGTATATCTTCGCAATGGATTAAAAACACAATAAAACAAATTTAAAGAACTTTTCAACTGCAACTTTTATATATTAGTTATATAATTGTATATTTTATGTTCTAAAGCAAGTTACAACTCTCAAAATTAACGATCGACAGGAAAACGGGTTTATCCAGATCAGAGGTAACACAACTGGAATTGAATCTACTTTAGATTTTAGTAGGTTATACTTGGTTTTTCCCAACACTGAATAAACCATATAAAATCAAACATTATGCTTACTTGTTTCATCAAACTCGTCCTCATCTTCTTCCTCATCATAATCATCATCATAATTCGGTGCAGTTTCTCCAAGGACCTTGTCAATAAAGGCAGTTAGGGAATCTTCTGTGATCTCTTCGTTCATTTGAAATAACTCAGTCTGAAAAATGATTAAAAAATAAGCGGGTAACAGTGGCGGAAATTAGGAGAGCTTAACAGGCTTAAGTTTCCCCTAAAATTTACTTTAAAAAATGTTTAGGGGCTATAGTGACAATGGACTAATGAAAATAGATGCACAGCAGATATATATGGACTCCAGTGGCAAAGCAACCTGTTATTGCAAGCAGGTTTTTGTACTTAATTTTTTTGAAAAACCAAAATCGGGAATTAAGCCCCCTAAAATTAACGTGAAAATTTTTTTAGGGGCTGTGAGAATGGAATAATAAAAATAGATGCACAGCAGATGTATATAAGGACTCCAAGTGGCAAAGCAACCTGCCATTGGAAGCAGGGTTTATTTATATTTTTTCTAAAAACCAAAATTGGGATTTAAGCCCCCACCCCCAAATCACAACCCTGGATCCGCCCCGGGTAATCGACCATGTACAGAGTGCCAGTCGCAAGTATAATGGGGCATTGTGGGCGAACAAGAGTATACATCGAATATTAGGTGTGTAATTTTAAAGAATGTATTAAAATCAGTCAGCTCTAAGGGGGTAGAAAAATAAAATCCCGGTCAAGCAGTTAAACACAGACACAGTGGGTAAGAAGCAAGTACAGCTTGGCACTCTGTACAATATAAATTACAGTACTTACTCTGGTACAAGCCAACTAAATTAAACCTGGAATCACAGTATGTAATGTGGACATATTCTATTATCAGCCCACTACATTGAACATGGAATCACAGCATGTGATGTGGACATATTCTATTATAAGCCCACTACATTGAACATGGAATCACAGTCCGTGGGTGATGTGGACGTACACCCTGGTATAAGCCCACTGCATAGAACATGGGATCACAGTCAGTGGGTGATGTGGACAAATACCCAGATATGAGCCTACTACAATGAAGATGGAATCATAGCGTGTGATGTAGACATACAAGCTTCAAAGGGTTAAGTTTTGTCAATTTAAACAGTTCACCTTAGCAGGCATCCCTGTTCCTATGCAGGTCATAAATTAAAAATTAAGAATTTATAACACTTACATTATCTGCTCGTCGACCAGGATCCATTACTATATATGGTAATGTGTTCTGTTTTAGAGAATGTTGCAATCGCAGAGACGGTACTTTTTGTGGGTCAATTACATTTCTGAGAAAAAGAAAGATAACATAAAATAAATATTCTATATCGAAACTTTGGATGGTAGTCTAAAAGGTCCACTAATCAACTTCAAGAAAGAAAGTATAACGCATACTCCAAGCAATGAGATACATGCATTCATGACAGGATTCAATATTTCGAAAAATTATGTCATCAGGAATCCATTCCTGATGATGACAATTATGTTGAAATATCGAATCCTGTCACGATGGCGTGTATCTCATTGCTTGGAGTATGCATTATACTTTCTTATTTGTACTGTAGGCCGCAGCGTTGTGTGCCCTTCTAATATTATAACAAAAAGTTTATTCATGAAAATTCAGCAAAATAAAAAAAACATGTTATGATTATTAATTGCAAATGACTACAGTAAAATTGGTCTTACTTGTTAAAGAGAAAAAAATACATTGCAAAATAAAAAATTACAATACTGAAAAAAAAAATGAAATTTTAAGATTGCCTAGTCAGTATATTTTCATTATTTGATAAAATTGTTAAATTTTAAGATCGCAACGATATAGAATACACAATTTCCCCATTCAGCTGTGTATTACAAATAATGAATATGTGTAAGTCAGTAGATCTATTGGCTAGTTTCAGCCTAGGGGTGTCCTAAGGGATGGAAATGTGCCCTAAATGTGCCCGGAACTACATTATTAAATTTAATAATATTTCAATCTAATCTATTTTTAATCAGATATTGGTTTCCCCTTTAAATATTAAAATATTAGGGATAATGTGAAAATTATCCTGCTGCAGTTACTGAAGTAATTCAATTACAGCAGTATTATTTCAGCAGCTAAAAGAAAATTACTAAAAAACAATTTTGAATTAAGGCGTTGTGTGCCAATCCAGTCAAGCAAACCTATGGATGGATTACTGCAGTAAATGCATTAGACTCTACTCAATAACCTTACTGCAGTAAATGCATTAGACTCTACTCAATAACCTAAAGCCACTGTGCAAAAATGAATTTGATTAGATAAAAACTGTTCAAGATATCATAGTATTTAGAAATTTATATTGCACCAATTCAAATTATCAAAGGCGCAGTGGACTAGATGTTGCACAGTCAATATCTTGCTACTCCCCTAGGGGTCACGTCATGTCCTATGCAGATACTGTATTAGCGCACATCCTTCTGTCCACGGCAGGGCTTGTGTATGGACCAGTACACCGGGGAAACCCCCTACTGGTCTCGAAAGATGTACTGTGTTCTTTATAGTGCACAAGAGCCGTTTTTGTACACTGGGCCTACGGTTTATAGTCCTTATCCGAGAAGACTTGTTCC
>JAOTQE010063266.1:0-18235 GCA_025631205.1 Nesometra sesokonis
ATTTCGACGTAGCAACAGCCTTAGAACGTAACGCGATTTGATTGGCTGGATTCCGGAATAGTAGGCGTCTACACGGAGTTGAACTTTGGGCTATCTATTCTGTGGAAGTTCACCATCTAGCCCTAATAATAAATCTATGGTGTAGGCCTATTTACATGATGATGATGATGATGATGATGATGATGATGATGATGATGACGATGATGACGATGATGATGATGACGATGATGATGATGATGACGACAATTATGATAATGGTGATGATTATGACGATGAATGATGATGTTACAATGGAATATCGAAATAATAAATCCCATAATGTCCAGCTACAATATATTAATTAATTTCATTCATGTTATAGCGAGATTTACAAGTTTAAATTATACAGTCGAATACTGTAGTAGCTCTAAAAAAGCACTGAGTGGAATACCCTTCTTACTCCAGTTTTTTTACCTAAATAATGTTTGCAATAATTGGGTTAGGCCTAACGGTTGAAATATTTACCTAAAACGGTAGCTTTATAAATTAATCCTTTCCTGAAAACCTTGGAGTTGAATTATAAAGCAAACTGGAAGCAGAGATATCGAGTATTGTTTCCAGTATAACTTTACCATAGAATGAATTGTTTTAATCATAGAATGCCAGTGCATAGACAATCTATTTTTTTACTCCATGGTCAGTGTTTTCTAATTTTAACAATGGTGATGACTGGATATTTAAATATCAATAAGTGAACACTTTGCTCTTCATTAGGTATTCCTCGGTTTATCATCATAAAATATGACAGTCCACAGTACTATACTACGGTTTACGACGCATTTAGTGCCTGATGATTTTATTCTCTCGAATATTGAGCCTTTAGTAGGCCTACTCATTTTGAAGCTGACAACATAAACAAATGTATTATGTTATAAAACTCATCAAGCTTGCTCAGAGCAAAGTAAAACTATATCATACACTATCTATAAATTTGCAATATTCTCGATAACAATAGATGACCTTAAATAATAAGAAAACATGTTGATAAAAAATAAAATTGTTTAAAACGTGAACGAATTGACATTTCTGTTCCTCTAAAATGTCTGGTACATGGAAATTACGGTTAAATTTATGAGAGAAGTAAATAAAGTACAATAGTTGATTTTCACTTTAGACCTGTCTGGTGTTAGATGAATACTCCCTCGTACCATGCTCGTACTAGAGTGTACAGTACATACTTTAGAAGGGTTTTTTAAATATATTTTTGCATTTTAATTGAGGTTTTAATATATTTTTACATTTTAATTGATCTTGGGCTAATCACTAAATTAACGAATTTCAGGTAGATAAACCGGATACCATTAATTAATACTGTACATCTTACAATTTGCAGAGGAAGTGGTTAACAGACAGACTCATAAAACCTAAATACATGTGACAAATTGACGAGTGTCGGCCCCTTTGTGTTTAATTATTTTCAGCTGAAAAGGAATTGTTACGTCATTTTGTCATTAGTAGTACTTTGACGTAATGAATGAGTTCATTGTTTTGAGTAGGCCTATTAGATCTTTTGTCTTTGATTGGATTAAAAAACAATGCAGATTATTTTAATAGCCACTAAATTAGTAGGGCTAAATATTGTTCCCTGCTCTATACAAAGTTTTATTACCGTCTTCCCCATGGGGGAGAGGGTATTGCAGTGAGCTCAGTCTGTGCATACCTCCATGGTGTGTATGTTTAGCATAGGCTAATAACAAAGTTTAATATAGCCTATAATCATGTTTTCAAATTTGCCAAGCCAGTTCTTCAGTAAAATATGTCGGTCAGTTGAGTAAACTTGAGATATCTGTTTAGAATTTCGTTCCCTAAATTTTTGAAACGTACACAATTGCATAAAAGTCAGGACACTGCTATATACCGTACCTCTCTTTCCCCAAGGGGTAAATTTGAGTGGGAGAGAGGGCGGAACACTTGGGACGTGGCGCTTTTGGAATTTTTACAATCATATAATCGTGGCTTTCTGAAATACACAGTTGACCTCAAACACCTATTTCCTCTTCGTTTTCTAGTGTTTCAAACTCAATTTTGCAGCTGCGTATCATCGTTGTATTTTAGTTCAACTTCTGAACCGGAAGTTTTTGGGGAATGTTTTCACAATCGTAAGCCTGTTGTCTTGTCGGTTGGCACCTTAGGGGTAGACTGATGACCTTCCTATCAAGCCTACATCAGATACTGAGATGTCGTCACAGATAAGCAAAGTAACCACGCGTTCTATCGATGAGTAAAATCCTTCTACTTAGGACAGGTTCACCCAAAAAATTACTATTCATTATATATTTTAGTTACAGTAATCATAAAAAGTATATTCAGCCCCATTTGTGATTTTTTAAAGGATTTTTTCCCTTGAGTCTCATGAATTAAAAAATAGGCCTATATAAAAAACTAAATGCTAGATTTCATTCATATTATTTTACACACAAAATAGCAAAGTGGGTATTTTTTATTATTAAATAAAAATGGCTACTTTACACTATATAAAAACATCAGAAACAAACAATTTTGGTTAAAACACACAAGAATAGTATTTTTCTTTATAGTTTTTAAATGACCATTGATTTTCCACAATTTATTTAAAATACCTCTCTTTCAGACAGTTTGTTGTAAAAGAAGAGAAATTATATCTTGTAATTTAAATTTAGCAATTTTCGTCTATTTCACCAATAATTATGATAGGTAAAATGAATCGTAAAAGTTCAGAAACAGGGCTGAATATACTTTTTATGACAAACTAAAACATATAAGAAAGATATTTTTTGGGTAAACCTGCCCTTTAAAGCCAAATCCAGACTATCAAAATTTATTTGACAAAAACATTTAATATGCCTATATATAGTCATGATGATGTCACACCATGACCATATATAGAAATATCATTACCCTATATGGGTATCATCAAAGTTTGTCAAAACAAATTTGATAGTCTGGGTTGAGCTTTAAAGGCCCATTTCTTCCAATGTTCTATTTGTCAAAAAATAAAACATTCTAAATGTTACTAATTTGTATTAAAATTTATAAGTATACTGATCCGCCATGTTTATTTATGTTATTACTCCAAAACATTAAAAAGTGCAAAAACATGCGCTAAATTAAAATATATAGGCCTATGTGTATATTTTGGTATTTCATTTTTTTATAGTAGGCCTATATTACTTGATAGGCTTACTTTAGTTAAAATTCTTTTGAGTGCATTTAGTTTGTTTTTTGTAGCCTAACCGAAAAATCCATAAACACCTTATTTTTTCTGAATTATTTTATCTCTGTTAGACTTACAAAGGCCTAGGTATATTTAAAATATAAAATAATTAATAGGCGTATAGACTTAAGTGTAGGCAAGGAGGTTTTATATAAAACTACCTTGGTGTAGGCCTACTTGGTTGGTTGGAAATACAAATAAACCACCAATTAAAAACACATGATCTTACCACGTCTAGTATTTTGATCACAACCTGTTTTATACCTATAGCCTAGCTTTGTTACGGAATATACTTCGTCAAATTTACAAATTATATAAAAATGGAATTCCATGCCGAATAGTGCTTGCCCATCGTTTTCATCGTCCTTGTGTTCGGATAACATAGATAATAATTTTACGGAAGTGTGAACCACAATGTGACATTATTCTCTTCGGTACCTGGGATAAAATCTGTAAAGTCATGAAATAAATATATTTCATATCTATAACCAGATGATGGTAAAAATATTTAATTTTAGTAACCCAGATCATGAAGTAAAGAAATAGATAGGCTTACTCTATGCCCAGGTAATGCAACAAAAATATGTCTGAGTAGAGTTAGGCTAATTTGTAAAATGTTCGGAGCTGTTTTTATAACCGCAAACTTTGTGAGGAATCCCCTGAATTTTATCACTATTTTATTCAATAAATTTGGTATTAAAAATATCAACCTTCTAACTTACTTCCATAATAAGGTAGTTATTGTAGTGCTAGGCTCGGAATTGACTGTGTTAAGCCAAGGGATTGATACCGTATTACGCGAGCCTACCGGTTAATGTTAACCGTCTGTTTGTACCAGGTAACTGGAAATATACCCGCTCCCAAATGTATACTTTTAAGGATTTTTCAAATTCTGTTACGATTTCATATACGGAGGGGGAATCAGCACCAAAACAAATTTTCGTTTGTGATTCCCAGCGGAATAGTTGAATGTCATTTGAAATTGTAATTTTATCGATGTCCCTAACAACCGATGGAAGCATGAACCGAGGTTAAAACGTGTCCGGATGTGTTTTTTCCACGGTTACTTTTTCTGGAAGTAAACACTGACCTTGGATATCTTGCAAGTTTGTCAAGTGTGGTAAAGCGTCTTGATAGATATTACAAAACAATTTGTGGATACAATTTGCTGGTGATAATTAATGGTAAAATAAAACTATTTGTACATTTAATTAAAGGTAAATTATTCCACAAATTGATGATTAGAATGAACGGTACCTTTAAGAAAATCGACTTCGTAAAAGTGTTTAAAAAGTCGATTATATATCAAATGAAACGAGGTATTTAAAAAGATATCCGCAGTAGGACGAGCCCATAGTCACCGTCATAATTCAGATAATTGAAAGGTATAAATAATTATAATGGAAATTTAGCATAGGTTTTTGTCTAGATTAAACAGGACAACTTTTTAAATTTCAATTCGTTTCGTTCCTTTCCAAGAGAGGTTTATTAATTAAAAGATGAGTAAAATACAAGATAAGCAGGATTTTAAAATGTTCTTTACACAATAAATGAAATAGCTTAAACTAAATGAAACAAGCATAAACTGTAAGAAAGGGATAGCCTCAATATCCATAAAAAAAAAAAAACTAATGTTACAATACAGTATGATATTCGCAGAACGTTGACATTCCTCTCGTTTCAAAATTATTAGGCCTATTTTTTTTTCAAAATTTATTAATGTGTTGTTTCAACGTAAAAATCACAAGAAGCGTAATTTCTCATGTACAGTATATCGGTGAAAATGGTAGGTCTATTCTATTGTACGTGAAAATATCAATTTGTCTACTGTACGAGAAAAATAATAATTAGTTTACTGTACGAGAAAATAGCAGTTAGTCTTATACGGGAAAATAGCAATTATTCCACTGTACGGTAAAACAGCAATTAGTCTGTACGGGATAATAGTATGGTAGTTTACTTTACGAAAAAGTAGTCTCGTAAAGGAAACTGTACAGGAAAACAGCAATGATTCTACTATACGGGTAAATAGTAGTTATTCGAATGCCTTTAGAATTCCGTTCTCCCCAATCACTCGTTCGATAGTTTACCGGTAGAGGTCACACTCATGAAGTCTCCCTCAGGACCTGGAGTTCTTTGACTCCTTGGAATTTACGACTGCTGCGATGGAGAGTTTACGATTTGTTCTGTGCATGTTGTTGAGTAAGACAGTTGTTTGGTCTATCTATGTTAATGGACCTGAACCATTACTTTATGTTCTGTAACGATATCATGTTCTGCCAGATTAGCAAGCGTGGAAAAATAACTTTACCTCCATATAACGTTTGAGACAGTTAGTGTAGTAGTCCTGCTCTTAGGCCTACACTGTGAACAAATTGCACTGTAAAAAACGGGAAAAGTCTTGGCAGTCAGGATGCCAAGAAAATCCAGTAAAGTTTACGGGCATTTACCCGTAAAATTTTCGGGATTTTCTTGACCTCCTGGCTACTAGGGGTTTTTTCCGTAAATTTTATGAGAATTTACCTTAAAATTAATCGTGTAACAGTGTCCGTAAAATTTACTGTACAAAAATACAAATTCCCGTAAAATTTACGGAATTATCTTGGTAAACTGTCTGCCAGGACTTTTTCCGTAAATTTACGGATTTTTTTTTACAGTGTATATACTTAATGGATAACACCAAATAAAAAATGCTTTTTATTTCGCAAGAATAAATTTCAGAGGAACTATTAGGATTCATTTTGCATCAATGATTACTATATATCATATAAACTTAAACTTTAACATTGCAAAACTACACCAAATACCCAAATGGAACAAAATTAATAGAATTTGAAAACCCAAATTTAGAGGATAGGAATTGTTTCCGTTTGGAGGGAGGTAACGGTAAATCTTGGCCTAAATGAACGGCGATATTCTTGGTTTAGAAAGCATGATAAACACGGTTATGAAGTGTAATTTTTAATCACAGACCGACTCCAACGAAAGAAATTGGAGGTTGTAACTTTTTCTCCAACCCACTGCTGCTCTGTCGATATATGGCAGCGGTAGCAATCTTAATATAGCACAGTACAGTAAACTGGTTCGACACCACTCCACTTTTAAGGGAAATTAAGAAGGGGATGGGGATTGACAGATCCCAGGACACTTGTGGTGATTATCACTGCTTCACTAATGGCATAGTGAAACTCGTGGAAGCGGTTGGTGCATTAGTTGTGGTCCAGAATCCAAATCGAGAGTTCGGGTTTCGAGACACATGCTTTTCAGTTGCCTGTGCGCTTGGGCAATGCATTTTACTCACATTGTTTTAGTCTACCCAGCTATACAATGGGTACCAGAAAACTCCTGGGAAGTAATCTTGGGATGGACTTGTGACCCATCGAGGATGAGTAGGTACCACAATCTGCTACCACAATCTACAATCTACAGCAACTGAAAAAAACTCCTGCTCTATGAGCGGTAAGACTCGAAATAGAATTACCTTTTTTTTCCTAAATGAGACACTGAGCTTTTGGTTTATAACCACAAGGAAGGGGAAGGATAAATACCATTTATATGTTCACCTTGATGAATTAGAAGTTTCCTGACAGTTATTTCGCACTTAAAATTGCTAATGCCTCCATTGATTTATAACACGTTACGTTAGACCACATCTGCCGAAATAACTCACCCCTGACACTTCATAAGCTAATCAGCCCCAATGCTAATTGGAAACACCCAACAAACCTAACTTTATTAATAATCGTGCTTAAATTGGTCAAGGCAAGGCTTTCCAAATAAATCGGTTTCAAATCGGATTGATATTTCGAAATCAAAGCTGGAATTAGGACTATATTTACCATTTTAACGTTTTGTTCGTACAGCCAAACGGCATTGTTTTTATACAGTAGTGAGTTTCTGATAGTTTTTCTTTTAAAAACAAAACGCCTGTTGTTTTGATTACTTCAATGCACGGAGACCTACTACAGTATTACGGTACTAACTATGTCGTTTACTATACTCATTGTATAGTTTTGAAAATGTAAATTATACCAAATCCATCTGATCGATTATCAGGTCAATAGTTTCATCCATGCTTGGATAGCCAGTCAATGGTTTTTATTTACTGTATCAACTTCGTTCGGGACAGAATATTATTCCCATACCTAGTATTGTTTCAAGACGGTGATTCGATTTAATTCGTGAAAAGACAATCAAAAGGCACCAATTCGTCCCATAGCAGGTGAATTGCCATCTTTCTGATGTTTATTAACAACAAACCTCACACCACTAAAACTTCATCAACCACTGGTGGCGCATTTAAGTAAATACAGTACTTAAAATACAATATACAGATTTGGAGCAAGTCTACTCCGTTCCTTCAACGTAGTAAATATTTGTATAGGCCTACATGTACTGTAATTTGCAAGTGTGAATCCACCTGATTTTAAACCACTAATGACATACTTAATGGGATGGATTGAATTATTTGAACATTGATGGTTTTACAAAAAAAAAGATAAACTGATAGATAAACTAAATAAAACACTTAGTTCCACAATCGGTAGTCACTTTGGCAAGGCACACTAATCCTAGATATGGGGCGCCAAGTAGAAGTTCTTCAGTGACACCACAAAGAAACACAAAACTACGAGTACAAAAAGGCGTCAAACTGTGGGCGCTCCCCATTTGTTAATCATTGCACGCGCGCGTTTTGCGTCTCTTTACGCGTCTTCCTGTATGCATGCATCACGGTTTGTTCCTCTTCGACGGTGTCACCGGTGAGTAGTACAATATTTCATTAAATTTGTAGTTGGTTCCCTATATTTTTTTTGTTTTCAAAATTATTGTCCAAATTCTACGGCTCGTTTTATTTTTTCTACTATTACCAGCCTTTCTGTCTATTCACTTAAACTTTTTATTTCGATATTAGGTTTTCACGTCTCCAGTTTATCACTAATCATTGACATATCAAACATTAATTACACATTCTAACGAGGAAGTCACGTGCCTTAAAATACATTTGGCATAGTTAATCCAGCCGTCTTATAAAATTCAGCCTAAAACACGCCAAATATTAAAGTAAAAATCTCGTTTATGGCTACACCAACTCCCAAACGTTTAATCATTTTAAACCGTTATTCTGATCCACTCGTCAAGGTAATGCAAGACATATTGAGTGACACGTACAAATGCTACGATAATAATTTTGATACTAAAAATACTAAACGGTACTAAACAGACATCGGATAAGCCTAAACTGGTTTTTTAAAGCAAGAACCAATAACCTTTTGCCGAAGCTTTCAGTCTCAAAATGTTATTTTGTTCTTTCCTATATTTCAAGTTCTATAGCCTGGTTCAATTTTACAGGCATGTTTCGACGGTACAAAACCTGTTCTTTTAAACTGTGTTCTTAAAATATAGGCCAGACAATATTAAATTCAGGCTTGTTAAATTAAAATATACTTCGTATTAATAAAGAATATTCTTTACGCTATTGCTACTGTACTTCCATTAGTATGCCTATCCTTGTTAGCTTTTTGCTCGATCTAATGTCTCGCATGGTTGAAACCGTTTAATAACAGAACATCAACAGATGCAGTATATTATTTTAAACATGTTCTATGGCGCGTTTACCAATCCAAGAGAAACAGGCCTATGCCTACGTAGAAATAAACAGCATCCCCATTAGAAAGGGAGTTTTCACGTCTTATCACTGGATTAGATTCTACTTGATCGTTTAGATGCACTGTATAGCCCTATTCATATCTTTTATATAGGCCTACATTTAATGTGAAAAGCCAGTGAGGCGTTAATTAAAAATTGCCCTACATTTCTTTAAAAATCAACCTACTAATCATAATCAGGGGCGGCGGAACGTTTTTGAATTAGAGGGAGGGGGGGGGTGAGGTTAATTTCTTCCCAGCTACCCAAGCCCGCTTAGAATTTGATGAGTAAAAAAAAACGTTATTGCCCCTAAACTGTGCTTTTGGTACCTGAAGGTGCTTTTCGAGGCCATAATATTCATAAAAACCATATTTACATGCTGTTTTTGAATTGTGAATTGTGAATTTTTTAGTTGGAGTGACATTTCAGAGGGGAGGACTGTCCCCCCCTCCCGAGTTATCACTTGGGGACGCGGCCCCCATCCCCTCTCCCGCCACCCATGATCCTAATGTACACGTAATATAGGTCTACCAAAAAAAACCCACTAATTTAAAATTTTGAGACTTTTTACAATAATACAGTCAGTTAATTACCTAAATCACGACTAATTTATTTCGTGTCCACCAAAAGAATTCGAACTCTGAATCTTGTGATTTATAGCCAGTACCATCGCGGTGGAGAGTGGTACATAAACATCGATTCATTACTAAACTTTTCCGTAATAAATCAGGCATCCAAAAATGCTGCACAGGTCTTTAAATAACAAGATGATGACACAGAAAAAAATATATAAATAAAAATTAACTTTCAAATGACTTTAAATGTATTGTATGTGCTGAAAACCACCAACTACACAAAATAGCCACACTAAATGTTTATAAATCATTAGGCCTATTCTCTGAAAGACAAAAGGCCTGAATTGACATCATAATTATCATCAATATTTATAACATAATTGTTCACGTGTCTACCTTACTCGCACTGTTAAACAAACACTGATCGTCTGATTTTTACCGTCCAGATGCAATCTGGATCAGTGCGTAATTCACGCTACGCAAACCCTTTTTAAAGTAATTTGTCAGAAAAGTCGCAAAGCACTTAACATGATAAACAGGCGATGAGGCGTTCGATTCCTGCAAACGCAATTAATCTATAGTTAACGCTATAAAACGAATTCGCAGACGATAGAAGCGTGCGCAGAAAACTCAATAGCGAATTTTGATGAATTTTACAGAGTTAATGTACATTATGGAAAGGATACACTTTGGTGGATGAATAATTGAGTTCGAGTAATGGGATGAAATTAATAATGTATAATTATAACCTATGTTTTGGTCATTATATTTGATGATTCCCGGTTCAGGTGTCATCTTTTGTTTTCATTCTCTTCGTTGTGTTTTTAGCTCTGATCTAACGCCAATTTCGGCTCCATTGCTAAATTGTTCTAGCAGCAGATTGATAACGTAGAATAACCGGATTTCCTAAACATCGATTGAATTTACTTGATTTTATATAGAATTAAAACATTGAAAATTGAACTTAAATTTACAAGGAAACCCCATTTTAACGCCCGACAAGAAATTAAGTGCGAAACCTAAATTCACAATGGAATCTAAATCTGCGTGACACCGGCTGAAATAATCATCTTCTTAAATACGCCAAAGTGGCACATGCCTACCCTTTTTCGTAACGGACGGAAAAAATGGGAGAGCGCGCTTGATTGTTTTAAAACAATATTATTTTTTGCATAGAGACGTTATACAATAGAGTTATTAAAATACCTCTATATATACCGACTGCGCTAACAAGAGAACTGATTTTTAGTAGAAAACTACGATTTAAAACAAAATTTAAACATAAATTCGAACAGTAGGGTGCTCTTGGGCCACCTTTCTTTTTGATGGATGGATCCGTACTGGTTTTAATGTTTTGAATTTTGACAATTTTCATCAAAACATATATTTTTTTCTTTTGTCACATTAAAGGCGCATTCCATCAAGAAATTTATAAAAAAGGCCTGATAAACATAAATATATATTTTTTTAAATTTAACTGTTAATTATTTATAAAATATATAAACATGGTTAGTTACCTGCATGTACTGTACCTGTTTATTTTTTTTTCTCGAGTAGAAAAAAAAGATAAATATTATTGAACTCTTTTAGTGTAGGTCTAGGCGACTTCTTTAATATTTCCCTGTTGCTAAGCTTGTAGGTTGTAAATGTCACCCAGTCCCCCACGTTTTTGCACGCATAGCTCGCTGGTTACTAGATTTAGACTGTTCGCAAAAGCAAAGCAAATAAAGATTAATCCGCGTTATTTTTAGGATCCACCCAAAAAAAAAAATCTGTTATTATCTTGCATTTTTTAAATGTTTAGAATTAATAAAATTATATAAATATAGCAGATCAGTATTATATTTATAAATGTGAATACTAGGCCTATATAGGCCTACTATAGTAAAATTTAGAATGTTTTAATTTGTTTTGACATTCGGGAAGAATGGGCCTCTAAATAACCGTTAACGTCTTCGTTTCCATTACATTACCATAATGATTAACATTGATTGCTGCAGGCCAATTTTTATTCAAATTTTAAAGCATTAGAGCTTGCTTCAAAATCGTCTGTAAATGTAGAATTTGTGCAATCTTTCCCACTCGTCTGTCGTTGTCCTTGGTTGGGTTTCAGTCGGAAGCTAGGCCCTGTGTAGATGGTTTTGGGACTTAGGCACCTGTTATTATCGCATCAGACCCGTGTATGGCATGTAATTAACCAAGCTTGATTACCAACGCCAGCAGACGTTGATCTTCCCGTTTATTTCCAGTTTTTGTTTTTGTCGCAACTTTGCTCCGTAGTTCACATTAATGGAGCGAAAATAGCCATGGAAATAACGGTAATGCAACGAAATAATAGACTTAACTGTGTCATGGATTAAACAATGTCTCCTCTTTTAATCCTAGTACTATGTAAAGGTTTAATCGATGGCAATTAAACATAACATGAAGGTTTTAATTACGATAACATCGTGATATTAAAGAGCTAAATTAACGAATATTAATCAGACGAATATTTAATCTTGAATTTATGATTTATTATACTATAAATATATTTATTTTTGCAACATAGGTTATAGTACTTTTACTAGTTATCAATTACACATCTTTAAAGATAAAAGCAGTAAAATTTTGAACAGTCTCAGTGTTCTTATTTTCCCACAATACCGTATCGCACTTGTGCATTAGATGGGGATCGGGAAGAGATTTAATTTTGAAAGAAAAAATGCACTAATAGGTCCTATTTTCCTGCTTTGCCTATATCCTGTATACAGTCCACTCGCTTACATTACAAGTCTATTCATAGGCCTATTTTATGCAATGTCTTTTATCATCACTTGTCTCCTTCCAGAAAACTCGCAGACATTTTTGATATTCACCGGCTACCGGTTAATTAATTTTTGTGAAAAGACAATCAAAGGGCACCCATTGCGTTCCATTGGGTAACATAGTCCGAAATAAACATAGCCACAAGCAACCACTGGAGGCGTACTTCATTAAACACATAAAATATAAAATACAGTTAAATAAAAGAAAAAAATAAAATCAGTTAAAATATAAAATACAAACTTGGGCCAAATCCACTTTATTGAATGTATTGCATAACTATTAAGTATCAATCAACACAATTTATTTTTTTCAATGTTGTTGAAATAACCGCAAAATAATAATCGTATCCACCCAAGTGCTGTTAAACGTGTAGGCCTACAATTAATAAAAACATTGTAGAATTAGACTCGAGATTTATAGTGATAAAAATACATAATTTACAACTGTAGTTTCGACACTTGTCATCCAATAACAACAAAAATAATATAAGTGTGTCTTGAATATTAACCCTTGACCCCAAAACCGACTGATGGAGTTAGCAGATTACAGTCTGTTTTTCTATATTTATTGAAGAAATCCCACCGCTCATATCATTATGAACGTTGTCAATAAATGTAATTCAGCTGCAACGAACCGATACTGGGAAATTACTATTATATTTTCTAATATTTGGAAACTTTGTTAGAGCGATTAAACCGACTTCCGTTAGTTTATTTCAGTGGTGTCATATTCCACGTGGTCGAGGCATCCCGTGATGTGTATGAACCGTTTTTGATGAACAACTAAATATTACTGTACATTAATGTGTATAACATATGGTAAAATAATATGTAATTTTATCCTGATCGTCATGTTTAGTTTGAAGTACGTTATCTCATCCTCTGTATTAAATTCTGGAATTACGCTATTGCATATTAATTTTTTGTTGTTATGACTTAATTTAATTTTAATATTTGCAAGATAAGACATAAAAATACATTCTACTGTGATTGTTTATTATTTGTTTGCTTATGGGGTTTTTTATATGCATTAAACGAAATTATAATTTCGATTTTTTCAAGTTCTCTTTAATAAAAAAGGCCTTTTCCTCAGCTTCGGTTTTTATTTTGTTCCCTTTTTTTTAGCAATTTTAGCCTCATTGATTTTTAACTGTTCCCTGGTTTTTATAAAATACGGTATTCTTATAAAAACAAAATGTGTTTCATCAACAAATGTTCAATTTTAAATCAAACAATTGAACATATCAAAGAAATATTGTTGTGAACTCGATAACTTTTTCTCACTCAACCATACGTAGGCCCACCATCATCCAGGCGAACCTGGATAACGTAAATACATATTTTTAAATAATCAAGTTCTATTTTAACCATTCAATTAGTCAACTGGTACATCGATCATGAGTGTCTATGACAACAAGAACAGATCTAATCTTGGTTCAAGACGGTATTTTTTTTTTCGTGTAATACAATAAAAAGTCACCCATTGCGTTCCATAGCATGTTTGAACCTCACACCAGGAAAAACTTCATCATCCGCTGGTGGCGCATTTCATTAAACACTTAAATTATACAGACTTTGAAACAGATCATATGCCTAATAGCGTGACAGTATTTATCTTAAGTAAAGATATCACTATTTCGAAACAAACGACAACATGACCCGCCCACAGATAGGCCTAACAGCATCTGTGACACCACGAACTGTTATGCCCGCGTAGATAAAAACGCGTGAAAATACGTAAAACGCGCACGTGCAGTGATTAACAAATACGAGCGTGCACATTTTGTATCTCTGCGTCGCACGTATGCTATACTCCACTAACCAAAGTATAGTATAAATTTAAAACCTGCTTATACAACTACTAATAGAACGCCCTCAACGATACTGTCTGCGTTTATGCAAATTATTCATGTTTTCTAATGAATTATTGGTTCTAAGTTATAAATTCCTTGTTTTAGCTGACGTAAATTTTAAAAAATTGTCTTTTTTCTTTCAGAAGGCTTCTTCCCGGGCTATCGATCCAACAATTTTCAATCCACATCACGAAAGAATGGCCATGTTGAGATGAAAACAAGATTCGTCGATTGACGGCGCTCTTCAACTTAAACCAAAATGGACGGTCACCCAAATGGGCATCGCAAAATGATTTTCCATTAACTTTATCTTTTGAATTCGAATGACTTACTATGTTAAATTTGATCTACTCACATATTTTAATCGAAACACTCGACGATGATGAGACTATTGAATCAGAATTTGAATATCGATGTGGAAAAGCAATGATGATCTAAACATGACATCGGATGACCGAAAACGAGACATCAATGTTATATGGAAAGACAGAAGATGACAACGGTGTAAATCAATCGCTCAATTAAGGATTTGATTTTCTGCGTATCCAACAGCCGGGCTATCAGATCAGTTTGCAAAAATATAGAATCTTGCCTGATCGGTCTAGTAAAAAGAAGCATCACACAACTACAGCTGCAATGAGCTCAATTAATGGCATTTTGCAAATATAGCAACGCGACTAATGGATGGGATAATATATGATACATCGCAAGGGAAACGAAAATTCTTCGATATACGCTACAAACTGTTTCATAATTTGACTAATTGAATGTGATATATAGCACGTTGTATTATTGTGATGTTTATTGATAACATATTGTAAACATATGTTATGCTTGTAATTAATGTAATAAATCTATGGTATATTGTGAAACAATCACACTTTTGCTGACTTTCGCTGAAATATCAGACGGTATAGCAACCTTATTAAAGGGCTAAACCATTTTTGTTATCAGTTTTTTCAGTTTATGAAATTTGTACCGCAGGTTGAAATCGAACACAGAGTTTGCTTGAAAGACGGGTAAATTTTATTCAATTATGACCTACAGTAATTCGTTTTAAATAATAAATTACACTTCTACTTAGGTCTACTAGTAACACGCTAGATATAATCTTATAAAGTTAAAAAAGCATAGCCATAGCCTAAAGCTAACTTGTTAATTGGTTTAAAATACAGTACTTTAATTTGCATTAAACCTTATTAAATATTGTGTAGTGAGGCATTGCTATGTTTATCCGTAATTTAGCACCTTTTTCCAGTCGGGGTGGACGTGACCCCTACTGTCAATTTGATAAGCAAAAACAGTTATAATTAGGCCTACCATGCTTTGCGTGTTGTTGACCGTTGTTTTAATTCTTTGGGGTAAATGTTAGGGGGCGTACATGTTTTTTTTTTGGTTTTTTTTTTTGGGGGGGGGGAGCATGACATCCTTGTTGGATTTGGGGGCGTGGGCCAGATGATCCTCATCCAAATCCGCTTTTACAAATAAACACCGATTATTATGTAAAATTTGTAATAACTTCGGGCTATTCTCGTTTTCTTAAAACGTTACATTGATAAAATTTCTTTCTAAAAGTTCTCTGTATGGCCCTTATACATCTATAGGTTATTAGGAAGTAAAACTAGGGAACAGTTTGGTAAAACAAAACTGTGTAGGCTGTATGAAAGTTTAAACGGTACAATAAACTCGGTAAAGTACATTAACATTAAAGGTACAGAGTATTTCAACATTCGTATGGATTTCTACATTAGTGAGGTTTCGCAAACTTACGAAATACAAAAACGAAAACGGATACGTCACGCAAAAATTGTTGAAAGTTCCAAATGTGTTAAACAATATATCAAATTTTCCACCTACGAATCGTTGATGATCGTCCTAAAATATTCACCAAATACAAAGATATTCAAGGTGTTCTATTAAAACGTCACAAAGAATTTATGACGTATCCGTTTTCGTTTTCGTATTTCGTAAATTTGCGAAACCTAGCTATTATTGCCATTTTAGAAAACAATGTCACTTCTTTGATGTACCGCTTAAAATTGAAAATTATAAATTGATATAGCGTAAATTCACAATGTGGAATAAGTATTAGGCCTAAATATTACTATTCTGTGAAATAATAGTTATTTCAAATTATTTACAAATCAATTTTTATAACGCTGGTCTATTAAGAAATTAAAAAAATAGCTTAAAAAGTTGAGCAAAACCAAAATTAGCAAAAAATTAATCAAAGAAAACATAACCTCTTTCCGCTGTGGAAACAAACTTGACTATTAAATGGAAATAAATAGAAAGAGAGAGTATACCAAAACTTTGTACAGTCGACTTTCTTATTTACATATTCCTAGGTTAGGTGTTTGTAAATGAGAGAGTTCGCCAATGGGATGTTCATGACATCAGATAAAAGTAAGGCCAAGGGTTCAAAATTGGTTCTTTGTTGTTCCTGGGGTTCTCGTGTCAGATTTGACGAACCTAAAAAGGTTCTAATGACCTGTTAGCGAATCCCAAAAAGTTCTAAAGACCGATTTTTAAACCTCAATTGGTTCTTGATGAGAACTTTAACGGTTCTAATTAAGGTCCCATATACAGGAAAACAAAGAACCCATTTGGACATTTATTTTTTTAGAGTGAACAAATAATTATGTTTATAAATTATATTGAATGTTAAAACATACTATTTTTAGCATTTGGTTGAAAGACTCAACATCAACAATCATGTGAAAACCTTCTATTTTACAAACATTATTCAGGCAATGATTTCTTTAAAATTATGGTCGATGTAGTCACCCGATCATTGACAATTGCTTCACATTGTATTTGTATTCTCATCCTAGTTCCTTTTAATATTGTTTATGCTACGTTCAGGTACCCGGTATGAAATATTTTCGGTGAATTCAAAGTATAATATGTTATCTCAGATCAGAATAACGATATTGTTAATAAATTAGTACGGTATGTAAAAACATTGAATGATAGAGCACAGTTCATTTTGTGTGTGGCCATTTCATTACATTCCTATTCTATCCTATATTTCGGATATTTATAATCATATATTAGCGAGGTTTTGCAACTTTACGAAATACGAAAACAAAAACAGATACGTCATAAATTCTTGTAACGTTTAGGTAGAACACCTTGAATATCTCTCAAAGTTGGTCAGTATTTTACGACATCAATAATTCGTATCTAGAAAATTTGATATTGAACACATTTAGCAACTTCCAAAAATGGAAGTGTGACGTTTTCTTTTTCGTTACCGTATTTCGTAAATTTGCAAAAACTCAGTAGGCCTACTGTGAGAAAACGACAAAGAAGATTATTGTGTGGATCAACTTCCTAAGTAGGCCGATGCTTGTTTTTGCTTTCTTGACAAATCTGATGGGGATGTAAGCACCCCCTCCCATTTGGCGAATCTTGGAGACGCCCATGTCATAAACACTTCACCTAAACACCATCTAAAGACATTTGCTTCTCTAAAGGTGGGGCGTGTCGCGAACAAGCACTACCGCGAAACACTTATTTCTATATTTTTTTAAACTTTGAAAGAAATGTGGGGTAATTTTGATTTAACAGCACTCACTGTTTTATCACATTAAATGTTTATATAGGATAGGAATATACTGTAACGCTAAGCGATCAAGTGGCAACTAAATCCAATAATCCATTGTGTTAAGACATAACTTTCTATTGGGTTGTACACCTAATGACAGGCCTTTTGTAAGTAGAATGAGAGTGATTGATTTCCAGATCTCTCCCGAATGTGCTTCAAAGCTTACAGCTCTCCTTAATCTATTGTAGCTAGGAGAGTTGTTTTTGGCTCAAAGGAAAAATGTTAGAACGTATTACAGGGCAGGTTCACAAATTATCTTCCTTATATGTTTTAGTTTATCATAAAAAGTATATTCAGCCCTGTTTGAATTTTTACGATTCATATTACCTATCATAATTATTGGTGAAATAGACGAAAAGCTCAATGTGGGGTGGATAGTTCAAATTACAAGATAGAATCCCTATCCTTTACATACAAATTGTCTGAAAGAGGGGTATTTTAAATGAATTGTGAAAAATCAATGGTCATTCTAAAAATATATAGAAAAATACTTTTCTTGTGTGTTTTAACCA
>JAOTQE010063277.1:0-18231 GCA_025631205.1 Nesometra sesokonis
CCATGTATAATTGTCCCATTGTCCCATGTATAATTGTCCCATTGTCCCATGTATAATTGTCCCATTGTCCCATGTATAATTGTCCCATTGTCCCATGTATAATTGTCCCATTGTCTCATGTATAATTGTCCCATTGTCCCATGTATAATTACCAAATTTGTAGTGACAATCCGGTGTAGGGTATTTGATGGTCAATAAATTGAAAGGTCCAAGACCGATATGGCTAAAAGTTAAACGATAATTCAGAATTATCCTTTCAAATACTAATGAACATTTGTTCAATATTTGTTCCGAAGTGTGGTGTAGATATAAGATCCAGTTAAAGATAAATGGTCCCAAAGTTATATTTAGAAAACCAAAAAATGTTTTTACAGCAACTTATCGAAGTGTTTATAATGGTTCCAGGCATAATTTACGTTTTTTGTTGTTGCAACCCACTGAAGTGTGTAAATAGGGGGGGGGGGGTCTTCAAAACGTCCCAGAACTCCATATAGGCTAAAAATTACTGGATAGTTCAAAATTTTCATTTGACATCAATAAATAATTTGTTGAAACTCCTGATACAATCCTGTAGGGTATGGATATGGGGCCCAGTTATAGCGAAAAGGTCCCAAACCCACGATCTAGAGACGGTTTTAACTGAAAGTTAGCAAAATTGTTTATCATTGTCTCTGAAATAATTGACGAAATTTGGCAGCGATCTGATGTGGGGTCTGGATCTGGCAACAATTCAAATAAACATCCCAACCCGTTATCTTAATACCAATCAATACAACTAAATTCATCTTTCTATAAAAGTTTTTCAAGGTCAACTCCAAATTTATGACACTTTGGTGAAGATCTAGGGTAGCGTGTGGCTATTCTTGAATACCTTGAGGGAGGGGAATGTCTACACTTTTCGAAAATTCTCAATTACTGCCAGTTGGTATAATTGTGTGGCCTTTCGTTATGACGTTAGCTTAGCATGTCAACAGGCCTGGGTTCGAATCCCGTGGAATTTTTTTTTTGTTGCATGGATATAATATAGTAAATCATTGTAAATCATTTTATGGTTTTATAGTTGTACAGTATAGTGTATTTATTATATTATTAAAGTTATATTTTATATGTACTTTGATTACGAAATAAAGACTAAATGAAAAAATGAAATATATCTTTGTATTTCTGATTCGGTATTAAAATAATATTACCTCGAAGGTATAAGAAACACATATCCTGAGTTGATCAGAGGGAAAACCGTAGAGGCAAATAATCTATCATATTGCCAAAAAGAGGAGAATAACTGGTTTTAGCATCCCCTTCCCTAGTTCCTGGATACACCACTGGTATCCTATCTCGAAATGAAATCCACGGACTGAGCTGGGCAACTTTTTAACGTACTTTCAAAAGTTTTAAAGAGGTATTGATCCGAGATGGGTTCATTTTCAAAATTATGCCGACTGGGCTTCTTTATGGGGCTTTACGGTGTTGGAGTTACATGGTGGTTCGTTTGGCAACGATCTGTAAACATAAATTTTGTTTATAGATATTAGATGGATTTATAATTTCTTGAAATCAATTATTCAATTCAATTTAAAGCATCAATGGCTATTATGCGCTTAAACTGCATTGATTACACGTTACGTAACTAAATCATAGACAGGTAATTCGTATTAAATCAATTTTTTAAATTATCAGCGTCAAGAAAAGATTAAGGTGACGGGAGTTCATGAGAAGCTTGGCAAAGTGATGAAAGAAAATGATAAAAGGAATTGTCAGGAGTTTTGAAGATTAATACATAGTGTGAGCATTATGTACTTATTTCAAATGCAAAAATGGTACAATCAGAAAAATAACAATAATGAACATACAAAACATAATTAGCCAAATAAAGTAAGCTTATTATTAAATGTTGTATAAGTTGCAAGGCAAGTTTATATTGTGTGAGTTGACTAAAACACAAAAAAGCATATGTGGTGGATGCAAAACAAAGGAGGCACAATCTGCTTTTCCACAATAAGCAGAACCAAGACAATTGTAAAGTTGTTCAACATTTGGTTTATCTCAGAAACATACAGTTTAAACATTCAAATTTAGTACATGAACAATTTTCAGATATATGATCAAGAACTGTTCATTTCTATTTCAATTGGCCTGCTTAGTCACAGTATACAGATAAGCAATTTCCAAATGAGACATGACACGGAAAATCACCAAGTTGTAGGAAATTGAAAATTGAGTTATTCTTAAAACCATATTACCCTTTTCATAAGCTTTAAAATAAGGGGTAACGTATCAAAATCGGACATGTATAAATGAAGTTATTGAACAAAATATACACAAATTCTTTTTGTATTTGTTTATATTTCCCGTTGTTTATTGGCTTATTTCTCAATAACTTTTTTATGCGATAACTTGTTGGGTTTTTGCCACGACTAGCCTCGTGTGTTTTTTTCAAAACTTACATTCTAAATGTTCAAAATTTGATTGTTCATAACTTTGTAAGGAAACATATGTAATTGATTTTTTTTTTCATGTTAAAGATAATAATGTATTCATAAAAGAAATCCATTTTAATTTTTTTCGACTTACGCCTCCTTTCGCCGGATTCTGTCGCATATTCTCGAAGGTTTAATAATTCGATGTTAAAAAGAATAGAGCATATTAGTAGTACATTTATAAGTCCACATACATAATATTTTATTGATATTCATGTGCAGTAAGACTACTTAAAATTGTAAAATACAATTCATTCTGAAACTAAGATTCATCCATTAAGTATTTCAGTTAAAGTAGCTTCAGCAATAGCCAATTCCACAATAGTTACCGCAACAATTTACTCCGTAATTGGTAATTAAAATCATAATTGCTATAAAATAATTTGTATTCGACCATCGTACGTCGCGTCGACAGATAATGTAGCTGGTAAATGTTTTTATTTTTAGACGCTTTTTCTATTATACTGACTGTTATTTTCAATCAGCTATTTTAACCCAGAGTTATTTTAACTCCAATGAAGTTATACTACTTATGTTAGGTAGTCTCTTCGTGTTAAAAAATGAAAATTCACTTTTTGAAGCTAAATTAAAAGGTTGACTCGAAAACCACACTTCAAGAATGAATTATCGAAATCGACTCTTTTAGAGTGAATTTTCAACAATTCGTTGCGCACGGGTGACTAATCTCAGTTCTTTGAAGTGAATTCTAAATAATGATTGAATTTTCATTTCTTTTGAGTATTCTTTTTAGGCCATTTCCCAACTTGTGAATTATATCGTCACTCTAAATCCACTCTTGTGGAGGGAATTTTCAAAAAAAAAAATAACTCCACAAAAATGAGACGTGACCTCACTACTTTGGATTGAGTATTTCAATCACTTGAAGTGAATTCTTTTTGGACTGATCTCTAAAGCCGGGCACTCACTGGGTTGTGCGACGGTCTTACGACGGTTGCACGACTAAACCGTCGCTCCCTGTGTTTGTGGTTGCCAGACGCGATGACAGTCTTCTGCTCTTTGCTGACGGTTTTGTAAGTGATTTCCTTATAGAATCACTAAAAAACCGTCGGCCGATGAGTAGAAAACTGACATCGAGTCTGAAAACCACAACACAGGGAGCGACGGTTTAGTCGTGCGACTGTCGTACGACCGTCGCCGGACGCAGTGATTGCCCGGCTTAAGGCAACTCATCAAAGAGGCTATTTTTACTCTCTTTCAAACGCTTGAGTTCCAATCGTTATTTTTAGTATAAGACTGCTTCGCTGTGCCGGTCAGTCCGTTGGTTGAAGGGTCGGTCCCTAAAATGTTTAAAACTGCAATCTGCTCGTTCAATTTTATATTTAGAAATGTAGCACCCAATTTCTAATTTATATATGTGGGTCATTCCAGTAGGAAAACCTTCAGTCAATCAATCAATCAATCCAGTCAGTCAGTCAGTCAGTAAATCGATCAATCAGAAAGCCTTTAGTTCTAAAATAGGTCTGTAGTTCGGTTGTTTTTTTGTAATATTTCTAGATGAAGTTTTCGCGCCAGTACATCAAGTCAAACAACAAGAGGGACCAGCGATAAGAAACAGTAGTGTCGCGGTAGCATATACTACGAAGGGAAAGGAATTGAGAAACAAAACTGACAAGAAACGTCTTGAATTAATTAATCACATAAAAATAACATTTAAAAATATGCATGTGCAGTCAATTAATGGCGCCGAAGGAGTTATTGGACCAATAAACAACTTAAAAAAATACTTTTTCAGCGGCTGATTTCCGTTAACGAATTAGGACAGCAGTTTGCGGAGAGAGGACCCATGGTCGAGCGGTTTAGTCTGCTGGCAGACACTAATTACCGATTAATTCGCATCATAAGTTCGCGGGTCAAGTGCTGCTTGTGAAAAATTCATAACACTTATTTTTTTGTTCCAAAATCCCATTAACCAGGAGTCCTTTTCAGGCTGATGTTCAATTTCAACTAGTAAATTGCACGGAGAGGTTGAGTATGGTATATGAACGATGGCAATGCGGTTTCCGAAATACATCGGATGATCTTTTCCTAGGCCTATATAACATTACAGATTAAACAAATTTAAACAACTAAAATAGGAAAAAGCCTGGCTTGGGCGCCTTTTTTGTAACAATATCTCTTATTTATTTTTAAATAAAAGTTGAAATAATTAAAACATGTAATGCTTCTTATTTAAATCCAAAACTTATCTTAGCCAAGTAAAAATTCAATGTTTAAAATTTTTTTTTGGTAAGTACCTTTTTAGGGTTCCGCATTTTAGAGTTAACTCTCGTGGCGGGATACTCTCTTTTTCAAAAAATGTGATGGCATAACACTAGGTATTTTTAAATCTCTCCTAACTGTTAACTGTTTCCTGGTTGTACATACTGGAAAGGATATTATTGTTTGAAGCGTAACTTATGCAAGGGTAGCCAGAGGTTAAATAAGATGGGGTGGGGAGAGGGCTAATAATCACTTCGGTCCCCCAGTGTAAATTTCGAATAGATTTAAACAACCAAAATGAAAACAAGGTTGTTTTCTCTCTACATTTTCTGAGTTCCTATGATGTAGTACATATGCGTGTCCTGTGATAAACCAGGCAGTACACTAATAAGACAGCATAATTATGTCTGTTGCATTTTTATCCGTAAACTTTTAGTGCAGATCATTGTGTCAGTTTTCTGGAGTGGAGATAAGTTAATAGTAGTCCTAATGGAGTCGTCACCACCTTCATTTCGGTAGCCTCAACAAAGCAATGGTGATGAGGGTTATGCATTAGAATAATGTCGATCAGTCTACAGAGTTTTTTCTTACCTCACCCTAACCATGGTATCAACTGGTGGCACCTCCCAAGACATTTTCAACACTTACCTGTGCTGACACATGTAAATAGGCAGTTTTCGCCGCAATACCTTGACTTTAATTTTTACGGATGGCGTCATAAATTACTCATAAGTGGGTGGAGTTTCGTTAACAATTACGGTGATTTCCAGATTTAACGTGCTGAGGAGAACGCTATTAACGTTTTACGTAAGTCCGGCGAATGCGCATTTCGATTTGTTTACAAAAGGGCGGAGCTTACCGCGATGCTTATGTTAAAGTTAACGTTAACATTCTCTGGCGAAAACTACCTATTCATAAAAAAAATACTAAACGTTATCCTATTCTCCTTCAAAATATAATCAACGAGAATGAAGGTTAATGCCATCGAAAGTTGTGACATTTAGCATTGTCCACCATAGTGAAATAGCAACCATCCCAGGGGAACGCAAGCACAGTCGTCAAATGTTTTATTGATTAATTAATAATATCTCAATTCACTTTGCCATTCACATCACAGTCTTATCTACAAAATGCTTAAATGTTCGTAAATATATTACTCGGTTCGATCAATTCTTTATCGACACTACATGGTTTAATTTAATGGACATGATTTTAAACGATTATAAATTACTTAATATAATTACTCATACCTAATTTATATTTATTAAGTGTGTTAAACCATTTGAAAGTCAAATAGTCGCATAAAATGCAATTACAGTTTTTACGTTAGTAATTGTTTTCATAAAAAATATTGTAGTAAAAATGTAGTTTTTAGTCATGTATTGATAACCCTTTATTATTTGTAGATATTAAATCCCCCAGAACTTATGAGATAAGCGCTAATGACGATAACTGCCCGAGGAATAAATGACCATTCAAAATACTGACATTTAAATTGACTTAAAAACTCTGTCTATGATGTTTCATCGAAATATAGATTAAAATATAAATTTGATTCCCGATTTTATGAGTATCATAATGCTTGGTCCTTGTCTCATGGACGTGAAATAAATTCTTAAAACAATTCAACTTCTATTCATTATTGCAAACGTGACTATCTATTTGGTCAATCCAGATTTTAAATATGAGACTAGTCATGGCAAATCCATCCAAGTTGTCGCACGGGAACTTATTGAGAAATACAAACGACCAGTGAAGATAGGGTGCTGACGAATAAAGTTGGAAAATCACCCTATGTGATAAGTGATTAATACCTACCTATGTCAATGATATTGATACGATAAATAACAAAGTCTATTTGAACGAATTTTAACTTTTGATTCATTTTTTAGTTCCGGCTAGACGGAGCTCTAACCACCCACCTGGTTAATTAGTTATTTAATTAACTGATATTTGTGAGGTATCACTACTAAATGAGTCACATTGTAGGTGATATAAAACTGAGATAATCACAAAAATAGGTCTGATATCAAGTTTTTGAGAAATTTAATTTGTAATCAATTATGTGTACTATTGGACTTATATTTTCATTATAATATACTTTTTAGGTCAGTTTCCATGCAGGAAAGTGTCATTCAAAACAATGTCTTCAGTTTATAGTCTTTTGATTGTTTATGTTTTCATTGCTTTATGGGCGAATTTTTCAAAACTGTGTTTCTATACATGAAAACTTCAAGTGCTCATATCTTTGGGTCTATTTATCCAATGAATGTCGTTTAGAGTGTAGATTAAAGCTTATTCTATGTACTGTGAATAAATATCAATAACTTCATTTTAGATTTTCGTACCATGAGACTCATCTTGTGGGGAGATCTCACATTTTGGTGATGGTGGAGAGGTTGGGCGCTTCATTTTTAAAACATCTTTTATAGATAAACTGAAGGGGACTTAAACCAGTGCGCGGATTTCATTTAATTTACTAATCAATAGGCCTTACCCGCTTGGCAAAGCTATCGCTCGACAAGACAGCTGAGTTTTAGAAGAAAATAACGAACGTTCGTAAAATTGCAAAAATGATGCGTAGTTCCCAAAGGAACTTAATTATACAATTGGATGTAAGACTATTGTAAGTTACAGTTCGAACGTTGTATCCACTCGGCCCAAGATCGGTCTATAACAATCTGAGTATTAGACGGAAAATTAAAGAAATTTTAAAGCAAGATAAATGAATAAAAATACATTTTGTCGAAACAATCGTTCTTTCCTGAACCGGTGAATTTATTCAAGCAGCCAATGGCCCAACTTTTAAATTAACAACCAATTAAAATAATACGACGCTTAAATCAATAACAAATCATGTTTTCATCGATGGTATGCAAAGTAAAGATACTCAACCCATTTTAAAATGAGTTTTGTATTTTCTGACGACATTGACATAATAAACTTGAATTACTATGATTTTTTTTTATAATAGTAACATGGGAAAAACGCTGTCCTGATTAATACTATGAGCAATTGATTAAGTGATAATCATTGTTTAAATGATTTAAATTGACAATGTTTTTCTTCCTTAATAATCCCACCCGACTTTAAGTATATGCAGTTTCTAAAACAGAATTCGTTGTCTAGCATATTGAACAAAAAGTAATAATTTGTTTATGAGAAAAATTATTTATAAATAAACATAACACTTAATATTTTGACCAATTCATATTTTTAAAATTATACCTAAATGTTTGATTTTCATTATCAGTTAATCTGAAAATGTAGTTTTGTGTCATCTTCATTTTATATAAAAACCAAATATCACCCTAGCCTATATAAAATAATAAATATTTAATTTGATAAGCACAGCATTCTTTATTTCTCTCTCATTTTTCTATTTTGAAAATCATCATTTAAATACAATTCGAGATCGATCAATTGTAATTAACGTAACCATTACTGTATTTATTGATAAAACAATAAATATACAACAAAAATATCCAAGATTGGCAGTATTGAGTTCTTAACTGTTGCGTCACAAACAATAGGTGGCGCCCTTTGTCGATGGTAGTAATGAAAAATAAGCCAACTCCATGGACGGGTTCTCATGGTTAAATCAACTCCATGGACGAGTTCCCAGGGTTCAGCCAACTCAATGGACGAGTTCCCATGGTTAACCCATCTCCATGGACGAGTTTTCACGGTTAAGCCAACTCCATGGATGAGTTCCCATGGTTCACCCAACTCAATGGACGAGTCCTCATGGTTCAGAGAACTCCATGGACGAGTTATCATGGTTCAGCCAACTCTATTGGTGAGTTTTCCATTGTTCAGCCAACTCCATAGATGAGGTCTCACGGTTAAACCAACTCCATGGACGAGTTATCATGGTTAAGCCAATTCTATTGGTGAATTTTCCATTGTTCAGCCAACTCCATAGATGAGTTCTCACGGTTAAACCAACTCCATGGACGAGTTATCATGGTTAAGCCAACTCCATGGACGAGTTATCATGGTTAAGCCAACTCTATGGACGAATTCTAACGGTTAAGACAACTCCATAGACGAGTTTCCATGGTTCAGCCAACTCAATAGATGAGGTCTCACGGTTAAACCAACTCCATGGACGAGTTATCATGGTTAAGCCAACTCTATTGGTGAATTTTCCATTGTTCAGCCAACTCCATAGATGAGTTCTCACGGTTAAACCAACTCCATGGACGAGTTATCATGGTTAAGCCAACTCCATGGACGAGTTATCATGGTTAAGCCAACTCTATGGACGAATTCTAACGGTTAAGCCAACTCCATAGACGAGTTTCCATGGTTCAGCCAACTCAATGGACGAGTTCCTATTGTTCAGCAAACTCCATGAACAATTTGTCATGGTTCAGCCAACTAATGGACGAGTTTGCATGGTTAAGCCAACTCCATGGACGAGTTCTCACAGTTTATCCAACTCAATAGACGAGTTTTCATGGTTCAGCCAACTCCATGGATGAGTTCCCATGGTTAAGCAAACTCCATGGACGAGTTCTCACAGTTCATCAACTCAATGGACAAGTTTTCCTGGTTGAACCAACTCCATAGACGAGTTCCTACGGTTCAGCCAGAAAACTCCATGGATGAGTTCCCATTGTTAAGCCAACTCCATGGACGAGTTACCATTGTTAAGCCAACTCCATGGACGAGTTATCATTGTTAAGCCAACTCCATGGACGAGTTTCCGCGGTTAAGCGCACAACACAGTGACTACAACCAGTTTACAATTTCAGAATAACTTTATAAGCTTTTTTTCCTCAAAAAGATAAAAAACAGACGATCTTCATTTTGGACAGTTGGGTTCGCCGGGCTTAAGCCACACAAAGCTGTTTTATTTTTAGGTATAAGAGTAGTCCATTTCACTTCCAATTTCCTCCGTTTTTTACTGTTAAAAAAGGCATTTAATATTTATGCTAATATAAACTTTTCTTATTTTTTGTAGATTCTGCACAAATGGCATGCTCACATTGTACTAGTCGAAGTTGTGTTTGTAGATGTATGAATCGATATGCGTCATTAGACCCAACAATCTTACGTAAGTCAAACTCTATTTCTATTTAATTTTAAAACACAATCTAATAGTTAGAGTAATTCGCAAATAGTAGGAAGGGAAAAAATAGGCTTACACAGTAAGTGCGAGTCTTTTGGTCGAGAATTAAGGCAGGGAGACGGTTGTTCATAGTAGCAACAGAATCCGCAGCAGTTCTTAAGGACTTTCGAATAGTAAGTAACTTGGTACGAGTGCTCATCGTCAACCTCCGTTGTGTGTGAAATAGCGCATAAAGCTAATGTCTGCAACATGACATAACGAGTCCCCGTGACCCACGATGGGAGTAGATGAATCATAAGGAAGATTAAAATTAATTATAGCGCCTTAAAGCTATTCTGCACAAGGCGCTATATAAATCAATACATTACATAATGTGTTATGTAAACAGGTGCATTTATATATTCTATATAATATACAGAGAAATGGGAGAATAAATATTATTAATATATATTCTACATCAAACATTTAAAATGCACTGATTGGTTGAAAGAGCGCCACGTGATAAAGAATATTTCTAGTATTTTCGCCTTGCTATGACGTCACTTTGCGATATAGTATACTATTTCGCGATGTAACGTCACTGACAGTTATAATGTTTACAAATTCCCAAGATGGCAGCTTACAACAATAAAACGCTACTAGGCCTAGGTAGACAATCAATTTGGTCAACATATCAAACACCAAAAGCTAAATAAAATATGGAATGTCTGTTTTCCGATAATTCTGCGAAGACTGTGAAGTTCATTTTGAGAATTAAGTCTCGAAGATCTCAATTGCACCTCCCCAGAGCTAGGCCCCCGCCTAGCCTAGGCCTAGGTTACAGGAGAGGCAGGAAGCCTTCGTCTAAAGGTATGCCTAAGCATATTCGTCTTTAAAATCTTTGATGTCGAATGTAAAACAAAATACTTTTTCTAACTTCAAGTTTCCTGGTTAAAACTATGCATCGCTACCTCCAAATTCTAGGCCTATTTACGTCGGCGCTGCTCCCCTCGTTGAATAATAGGCCTACTATTTGGAAGCCCCTGTCTGCCTATTGTTTTAACTAGAAACTCTCAAGGCAACGTATATTTTATAATATAACTATTATTGATTATGACGTCATTTGATTTGTGCAAATAATGTTTTCATCTAATACACAATGAAGGTTAACCCTGACTTCCTAGTATAAATACACGTACCTCCAATTTATTTTATTTCTTTTAATGTATAGAAACAACTTCTTTATATCCATTATCATTGATCATGATCATCACACTATAGTCAGGAAACCGGGATATTTTGATTAACAGGCCAAGCTACAGCGCTATTACCAAAGAAAAATACTCCTACCGGGTAGACAAAAGTTACTAAAGATACAACCATATTCACAAGCAAAGCAGGGGCGTATGCAGTTTTGGGGAAAAGGGTGCTCAACCCTGATCGGATTTTTTTGACAAGCAACTAAAACAAATACACCCTGCTTTATTTTTTTGATTGGGTAGCTGCTTTTATAGTTCGTATCCTCTGACGTTATAGATGTTTTATTCTGAATGCGGTGCTCATTTCATCTACGGGCGGGGGAGGGGAGTCCAGGACCCAACATATATTTTTACTTCTGTACAAATTTGTATTATTTTCAACTACTGAGGAGAGGTGCTCGAGCACTCTAAGCCCACCCGATAAGCCACTGCAAAATATTGTTCAACTGCAAATTGGTTTCTGTTTTTGTTTCTCTATATTATTATGTTTCTACACATAGGTCATAAGTACACATAATATCAGGCATAACATAGGCTGTACCAATTCCAACTTATTTGGGATGTGGACAAATTAAGCTAAAAACTTCAAAACATGGCCAAAACCGTGTTTAACCTGACAATGCTATGCACACTTATAATAAAGCATTAGGTAAACCTAATAATGAACAAAACCAATACAGAAAACACTGCAACTTAAAAATATAAAATTTAGTGAACGAAATACTTCGTCAAAGTCAAATGGGTTAAACATCCGCAGTATAAAATATACATTATTTCTCAATTCTCAAAATAACCCACTATATTGGAGAAATCGATTTTGATTTTTTGAAGTATTAGGTAATAATCTAATGTGTAATTAGAAGGCCAAAGTTAACAATGCACCATCTTCATCTTTGTACCATTGCTTATTTTATGTAATTTTATATCGTTTCCTTTTTTCATCTCAGCTACGAACTGTCAGCGAATCATAATCAGCATTATTGATTTTTGGCTTTGTTTTCTTTTCTAGCAAATTTTTGTAACAAACGGTCGATTCCTGAAGTTGCTCAGGTAGGTATTATTTCTATAATATTCGCGATTTTGATTGTCAACTTGAAAAACAATACCAAAATATAATTGTCAAGGTGCAGTTGCTTCGTCATTTACAATTACAAAAGGCTACCAGGATGTTAAACAAACGAGTAACGTTATCGTCATCGTCATCTTCGTCGTCGGCGATCGTCGTCGTAATCATCATCACCATCACCATCATCGCCATTGCCATCGTCATAGTCATCGTCATCATCATCATCATCATCATCATCGTCATCGTCATCGTCATCGTCATCATCATCATCATCATCATCATCAGGGCGAATCCAGGATCCAGCAAAAAAGGAGGGCGCACTCTCCCAGTCCGAGTGGGCGGTTATACGTTTTTCATAGTTGAATAGAGTTGCTAATGCAAAATTACAAAGTTTTAAAGATAGATATATATAATACTCGCAAATCTACAAGAAATGCTGTTAAAAGTGTTTTTGTGATCTCTAATACAAGCACATGGGTTTTAAGTTTGAAATAAGGAATAACTCTTTGAAATAAAGTAAGCCATCGGGAGAAGGCATAGCCTCCTACCTATGCAGAGCAGAAGCATATTTCTAGGGCCATAACCTAGTCCTGAAAAATCTGAACTGGCATGCAAGTAATAACTGACTAACAATTATATTGAATGCCTACTTACGTGAGATACCAAAAAATATTTTACTCGTCTTTGCTCGTTCAATATTTTGTCAAAGCTCGTACAATATTTTCGGTATCCCCAAGGCATTCAATATTATATAAATAATTAAGTTTGCTATTTGATAGACACATCCCGAGCAAGAACCAACACAAACTGAAAGTTCAACTGATCTATCAACCTGTAAGAAGGTTAGTATTTAATTTTTATCTATATTTATTTTTTCCTGGAATTGTTTACTTTCACATTACATTACCTTGTAAATTAAAAATAAACTCAATTCTCGATTTTATTAGGTGAGTACAGTCGACCTTCCCGTTTATAAACTTATCATTCACAAGTCCAGTTCTGTATTGTTAATAGTTTCTTACCTTATCAGAATTGTAATTTTCTCTTAAAGTTTCTGTAATAACTTCTTTGCTGAAACTTAGAACTATATTGAATGACCGGTGACAATCAAACATCACATAATATCTCACAATTTATAATATTAAAATAAACAATCATTTGTGGCAGAGCCAAGCCAAATGAGACATAAGTCGGAAAATTGAAAATTGACTTTTTGATAGATTGTAAAGTTACACATTATTACCTTTAACATGCAAAACAATATCAGTTTCATACGATGTTTTCTTGCAAAGTTTTGAACAATCAAAGTTCGGACATTCAAAATGTCAGTTTTAAGAAAACTGCATTTAAAAATTGTTTATCCGTATACTTCAAATAAGCAAGACCATTTGATTTGCATTTTAAAACATTTTTTGATCATATATCTGAAAATTATCAAGGTAGTATATGTTGAATGTATGAACTATATATTTTTGAAATGAAATAAAATTTGAAAAAAGTGAACATTTTCAAATTTTGATCTATTGTGGAAAACTAGCATTTGCGACTTATGTCTCATTTGGGTTGGCTCTGCCAAATTTTTAATCAACCTTCCAATTTACAAACTTCTATATTTACAAACACCTTCCATGTTCGAAGGGTGTATAAATGTAAATTGATATTTTGCGCGGTTTTGCTGATGTCCGAAGTGTTTAAAATGTGAAATGCATCAATATATAATTAAACGTTGGTGGGATTAATATTTATTATGTCGAATTATGCATATATTTACATTTAGTCTTAATATTAGCTATAGGTCTATAAATTGAAAAACACCATGAATATATAGCCAATGATTTTCCCTAAGGTGAGATTTCGAATAGGTCTACTAAATTTAGAAGCAGAAACTAGAAAATTGCAGATATAAGAATGAACACATGTAAAAGTTGCAAAATTTGTGAAATTGAAGATATACTGTACTTTATTTTAAAATGTTCCTTCTAAAATAAAAGAAGAGATAGAGAACACACCATATTACAAATTGTACACTTTTTTAGAAAGCGTCAATTGGATCCCAAACCAGCAAGAGAGCATTTCTCTTATGTTCATGGAATTAAAATAAAATATTTTTTAATAGGAGGCAAGTAGAAAATTTGAAAATTGAAAAATTAAAAAAAAAACAGTTTCATACAGTGTTTTCTTGCAAAGTTATAAACAATCAAATTTCGAACATTTGATATGTAATGTTAGAGAAAACTGCATTTTAAATTTTTTTATCGGTATACATTAACTAAGCAGGTTCATATTTCATTTTAAATTATGTTTTTGAAATATTTTTATCATATGCCCTTCTTAGTGTTGTATGGAAGTTGAATTTTAAAATGTATGTTTTTTTAAATAAAATTTTGAAAATTTTGAAAAGAAAAGGATTTGTTAAAAATTTCTCTAAATATGAAAAAATTAGCTTTGCCACTTATGGTTATTTTGGCATGACTCTGCCACATTTTAATAAAAATATTTCGTAACTTAAAAGCTCGACTGTATTACGTGAAACTTCTCAGAATGATTGGGAGAGGGCCCATGATAAAGGAGCTTAACCTATCCTACTAAATGGAAGCTAGGTTCATGAAATTGTAATTGTCTTCAGAAAACATAATTCTGGCTGTACAATAGTATTAAATTTATAATAAAAATGTTAAAAATACCATACCATAAAAATCATAACAAATATGCACAGGAAACGAAAAATAACGGTAACATTCGTTAACATGACGTAAACTGGTCTTAGGTTAACAGTGGCGGATCCAGCTGATCTTGAAAGAGGGGACCCGATGCCAAGTGGGACAAGCACATGTGTGCGTTTGTAACAGCAACATGATGACAATCGTTCTGTGTCCAGGGCCCGCCAGGGTCCTGGAAAATTGTACTTTACAGATGCTCTCATATGCACTTTTAGTGGCCAAAATATGGTCAAACAATTATTTTTTTTCGAGTGGAAAAGGGAGAGGGACGGGGTCGGATGGACCCCTTGGATCCGCGCCAGTTAAAATTATTTTAAAAGGAGATACAATTATTATATCTCCTGACATTTGCGTTCACATGAATTAATTTCGACACAAACGAGTTCATATGGGGGCAAGAGGACCGCAAATCTAATATTATGTTTAAATTATAACAACTATGTCAACGTGTTTTTTCATAGATTAAAACATGGCCTTGTATAACAATTACGTTGGACTATTGGCTTATCAAAATTAACATAATAAAACAAAAATAGTATTCAAACCATCAGATTCAGAAATTGTCACAATTGCTTTCTTATGTGAGAATTGCCGATAGGTCTATTGGTTATTAATAAACCTACATTACCGCCTTAAGGTCCGTTCACACTAGTTAATTAAAATACTTGGTGTCAACAGTCTATGATTTTCTTTATATGGTCATTATGACGTCACATCAACTTGCATAAAAACATTTAGTGTGCTCTCTGTCAATAAATGGAACTTGTTAAATTTAGGACACTCTTGTAATCTTTTTTTTTACTAACAACAGATCTTGATCTATATGGGTTATAGAGAGATGTACACAATTGATATTTAGTAAACAAAAATTAATTGTTAAAATTCTACAAGCAATACAATTTTAGCTGCAACTCTAGAAGTGTCCGTCTAAGAAGATAAATGTTCATGATTGACGAATAAGTGAGGGCGCTCGATATTTTGTAGTCCTAGAGGCGACTGATTATTTCAGTACATTCTCAACTTACTTTTGATGAATTTAGGTTTATCAGTAGGGTCATTTTTGGGACTTTCGTGACCGTCGAGAGCGAAGGTCCGTTTCTCTGTTGATTTGTCATCTAGAAGTAGTAAATAAGATCTTGGGATCTCAAAATCCAAAATGGCTGTCAATTTTTCTGTAACTGTCTATATCTCAGCAATTACTGGTCGTAGAATTTTGATTTTGGTGTCAACTATTCATAATTCCTATTTGACTTAATGAAAAATTTTGTTCAAAAATGTTCCGAAACTGAGTTATTGACCTTTGACTTGTAGTGGCCAAAAGGGTTGTTTTTAGTAATCCAAGATGGCGGCCAATGTAACATGAAGTGTCAATTTTCAAACTCCTCGGTTGGGGTAAGGTAAGGAGTGTAAATTCCATATTTGAGAACGTTCCAAGTTTTGGTATGGGAATGGTGGCCAAAAAGATATTTTTTGACAAATTCAAAATGGCGCCCTACCATTTTCGAGTCGTCGATCATGGTAAGGTACGGAGTGTAAACTCCAAATTACAGAACTTCTGAAATTTTTGTGTATGGGAGTAGTGGCCAAAACAGTTTTTTTTTTTAATCCAAGGTGGCAGCATCGTGTGATCACAGCAGAAAAAAAAAAAGCTCAATTTAATACCTTCCGGAAAACGTCGTTTACCGGGCGGTAAAATCTAAGTTGTACAGTCAGTCACGTTGGACTACTGTAACGTGTTAATTGATGTATCGATCACAATTTTGATATTTCGGATTTGTTAACAGTGTTGATATTGTGTTGATGGACTTGATATATATTGTGCTGACGGAAAACTGTTATGATATTTGAGGAACCTCAATGATCAGTTCCTCTTTAAATAAGGTAATAAAATAAAATATTGTGTTGATGAGTCACTGTGTGTTGATGGTGTGTCAATTGATCGACGCTGTTGATTTGCTCTCTTAATTAAAAATAACTAGCAGTTTGTTTTATTAATTTACTTACTTATCAATCCCAATATTTTTTTTTCTTCCAGATTATGAATTTGATAAAAATTCTGACGCGGTCAAACGCCAGGGAAAACCGAAATTCTATCGCAGACTACAGCGAAAACTTAAAATTGTCAGACTATTGATATTTAAGAATTACTGCCTTTATTAGAACAAAATTATGATATAGAAATTATACTTTTACAAAGAAGAAGAAGCCGTGAATAGCCTAGCAGATAATAAATTGAGCAGAGCATTTACCCAACTTGTCTTTACTTCATATTAATTATTGCTTCAATATGCGCTCATCATTTGCGATCGAGGTCACAATATTTTGAAACATGGAAAATGCTATTCAACTTGAAGATTAGAGATTTTTCACCGTAGGAAACAACACGCTAATAAGGATAAAATAGCACGGTATACCTACTTACTCTGTAAGTGAAATTGATGTATGGACTTGGAGAAGTAATTAAATGACTTGGGGCTACACCGTTAAGCTCATGACAATACTAAATACATACAGCTCAATTGAAACTAATGTATCTGACATTTTTAGAACGATGGCATTGCAAATTTTAATTTCAAAACACACATTTTGACATTAAATGTCAAAGAGATTAACTTTTTTCCTAATAGGTTTCGGGACCTGTCTGAAGTTGATTAATTTGGGCATTTAGTGTTTATGTATTTATTTATTTATTCCTTCAATTAAAATATATATTGAAATTCTTCCACGTTGGAAATCAATTCCTAAATGTCCGTGAACCTAACTTATAATTTCGATTTATTTTATTTCATTTATTATAGTAAATAGGTTTTTTCTATATTGAAAGATTGTACCTGTGTTTATATTGTATATTCATAAAAGAGGTATCAAACTTTATTTAGACTAGTATTAATATCATTGTTAATATGCCAATAGACATGTTAATACTGTACCTTTTTAATTCAGATAAAATCAAACACATTATTTATCTTGCTTTTAAATCAGTACCATATGTTAGATCAGTGGTAGTACGTTGTCAATTCTATTATTTTTTTATACTTTTATTTACTTCATTGAATAATGTATCAAATAGGTTAACAAAAAAGTATCTAAAAATGAAAATATGATAAATGGTCAACCAATTCGTTGGCGCTCTGACCTCAAATTGGTTATGTTTAAGAACTATTTTAGAGCCGAGCGTCAGACGTGCACAGACAATCCTTCAGGATATAATTTCGATTCTAGTGCGAACGAAGCCTTAAAGGAGTCTGGTAATTAAAGTGCAATAACACGAATCCAAAATAAACGACAACATTCGGTGGGTGTCAAGTAGGCAGATCTATACTTTCCCATTGATTTCAGGGGCGGATCTAGACATCTACTGTGACCTTCGCAAAACCCATATGAAGAAGCTGGGGGTCCGGGGGTCGCTTAGGGCCCCTGTGGTGAGGTACCA
>JAOTQE010063288.1:0-18230 GCA_025631205.1 Nesometra sesokonis
TAGGTCAAAGGTCAAAAGTATAGTTTCCGGTCCTTTTTTGAAAAAAATGTTTCATTAGAGCTAATATGAATATGTATATTCTGAACAATTTGACACCAATTTCATCTCTGTATGATCTGTGGTTTGACGATACGATATTTTAATTGGAAAATGTCCACCATTTTTATTATGCAAATTATGTGACCCCTGGGGTTAATTTTCTCGGCGCCCGCCAAAAACCAACATTGTATGGGGTGGGTGACCTATATACAAAATTTGGTGCTTTGGAAGAATTTGAAACAAAATATTCCTGGAAGATATGATGCTTTCATTGAAGAATTAAGCCGATTTATGCATTTTTATGGGAAGTATAGGTCAAGGGTCAATAGAGGCTTTTTCGGTCAACTTCGGACAAAATATTCCATTAAGGCGAATAGCAAATTATATGTTCTGAATATTTTGGCGCAAAAACCAAAGCTCTACGACGATTCGTTAACGAATTATGGTAATGTATCTAAATTTAGGTCAAAGATCAAAAGTGTAGTTTCCGGTCGTTTTTCGAAAAAAAATGTTTCATTAGAGCTAATATGAATATGTATCTTCTAAACAATTTGGGTGGGTGGGTGACCAATATACACAATTTGGTGCTTTTGGAAGAATTTGAACCAAATTATCCCTAACAGCCTCCACTACGTCGTAATCCGAACATTTAAAAAAAACAGTTACCTTAAAATTAGACTATGGGAATAACAAAATAAATCTAACTGCAGAAAATATGCTAAAATGGGTTATATAGGGGAAAAAAGCCTACCGACACAAAGTTTAAAAATGTGCTTGGGCACCCAATTTTGTTTCGGCATGAAGAAGAAGTGGAGAAACGTAACGGGCCAACTTTTCCTATGTTTGGCCATGTATACAGGTTTTAGCTTTCAAAACCCAACACGAATGTTCTGCTCACATCATTAAGTGGCAGGTAATCGAAACGGCGTCTTATTTTCGGTATGAAGCTTACTACGTTCGACAATCTACAAACACTCGGGGACAGATGGGTTTACACATCTATACATTAACCGCTCTAATTAATTTCAAAATGCATTATAGAGCTTGTATCTTGGTAATGGTGAGGAAGTTGCTATTCAAAGAAGGTTGTTTGCTTTCTATCGCGTCACCATCATCTCCTTGCACGCGCTAACTTCGCGCTATTTATACGAATAAGGGAATCGATCAGCCTCGATTTGAGCATCAAAGTGACCTAGTATTTGACAGAACAAACATTACAAACTATTGTCATAGGATCGTGTTTGGAGAGTAAATGCGGTTTAGTTGATCCGAAGTATACATTATCATTAATCTATTAAAATGTAATTAAGATTGCTTATGATTCGAGAAATATATTATACTGCCTCTATGCCAGATAACAGCTGCCAGGTTTCAGGATGTGTCATGTAATACATTGGCATAGCAATGCGTCACGTATTATTTTTAACTTTGGTAGCAGACGACATTAAGATTGTCGGAGTTACATCATGCAACTTGCAGGTAGTTTAGAGATCAAGTTTGCCGCTCTTAATATTACAAAATAACTTTCCAGTAAAAACATGGATGTCGCATCCTTTATAATTCCTACAAATTATACGTGTAATGCAGAAGCGTCAGAAGCATGGATAGTCTGCAACAACGGAGAATGTTTGGAATTTATCAACCTTACCGAGTCTAATCGATATTCTAATTGGGACAAAATATGTGTATGCTATATTTTCCCAGCCATACTGGCGCTTGGGATAATTACGAATTTCTCTTTTATCTTTGTCTCATTTCGCATCTCGTATCTTCACACAGCTATCAATAACTTTCTCATAAATTTATCAATAGCAGATATTTTGTTCTTGATGGTGGCAGTTGGAGAAAAGCTGGATAGCTATTACGAACTAGATGTGAATATCCACTCTGGACGAGGAACGTTCTTCGGATGTACCATCACTTCCATCTTGAAGAATTCAGCGTCTTTTACGGCTCAGATTCTTGTTACTCTGATAGCATTGGAGCGATACCGGGTGATAAAATATCCTATAGTAGCCTACACAGTAAACTCCAGAGTAAGAGTAAGGCGACATAATTTTTGTTCTTGGGTGGTAGCAGTGCTTCTCTCGACTACAATGTCTCCAGCTGTCGCAAATGTTAAATCGTCTTGTGGGCTTTGGGCTGAGGATGAATTAGAAGATGCAGAACTTGTGATAATCAACCGATGTGACTGTATTAGTACGGGTTTTGTGATTTACTATGAATTCATACAGACAGTTCCGTTCTTCTTTGCCTGGACTATCAGCAGTATAATACATATTTTAATTGTCATAGGGCTAAAAAAGAGCATTTCAGACTCCGGTCTTCACCCAAGGGGATCAAAAGCTCTAGCTAAAGCCGGGAACCAGATTACATCAATGCTATTAATAAACGGTATAACATTTTTCTTACTTTTGGCGCCGTTTCAAATATCTTCCTTGTTGTCAATGATTAGACATATTGCTAACACTGATGAAAACAATGAATGTAGCGATATTTTACATTATGCACTTCTTAATATTGGTAGGTTGTTGCTGTATATGAACGCCGCCATCAACCCGATAATTTACGTCATCATTAACCAGCGATATCGCAATGCGTACATATTGGTGTTCTGGCGATGTCGCTCTGAAGATGAGGAGCACACCGAACGAAAGCATTACAGTAACAGGGGCGCAAACTGTTTAATGTTTTTTAATAAACAGGAAGGGGTTAATAGACAGCAATTCGATACATACTTGTAATACAAAAGGTCAATGGGCCTACTTGTCATATATTTGTGCACTTGTATCCAAAACACAAATTTTGCATGATTTGGCTCCATTTCAGTCATTTTTGTTATACATTTTGAGGAAACTGTAATAAAGATACATTTTATACAGTTGTATTTTAAATATGGAATTAATTACTAACTGTCTTTAAGAGTAAAAAAGAACATTTTAATACAGTCAAACTTGCCTAAGTCGAATTCAAAGTGCCGTTGAAATTAAATTCGGCTAGAAAAAACATTGATGATGATGATGTGGTGGTGGTGGTGATGGTGATGATGAAATTCATAGCCCTAGTAGAGCCGTAGACGTATTCTGGCGTTGTTTCTTGCCATTTCCATGGTACCATGCTATTCTCTGATATCGTCTATCCATGCTGTTTTCTGTCTTTCTCTCTTGCACTTTCCAGGCACTTCACCCTCAATAGTACGAAGTACTAAACTATCTATCCTTCGTTTCCAGTGATAGAATTTAGCAGATTTTCTTCTTTTTATTTGTTCTAATAATCTATCTTGTCTTTCTCTAATCAATTATCTGACTCTTTCATTTGTCACTCGGTCATGCCATGTAATGCCAGGATATTTCTTTATATCCACATTGACTTAGAGATTGGTAATTAATTTAAAAAAAACATCAATTTAACATGAAATATAAGTTCAATTAAACAAAGTCAACTTAGGCAACTTTTATTGTACCTGGGAATAATATAGTAATCTCAAATTTTACTCAAAACTGGTATTTGAAGGACCGACGACAGACGGACATCATTGACAAACTGCCTGCTGAATTTGAAATTCAAATAAAATTCCAATTTTTTTATCATATATTAAATTATCAGAATAACAATAAAATACCAAGTAAAAGACAATTTACCACCTTCCATAATTAATTCAATTTCAAAGCGAACATTCTCTACAAAACTTAAGAAACACCTTATTGCTAAATACTAACTAGATTATAATACTTATGTATATCTATTGTAGTTATCAATTTTCTAGTACTGGTTGGTATATGTTCTGCTGTCTTTTTGTCTGTACTGATTATTGTTTTTCTTTTGTCTTAGTAGTTGTTCTGTAACGTCCCTGTCGTGTCCTGTTTTGTTTTTTGTTTTGTTTTTTTTTTTGGTGTCTTGTCTAATCCTCCTTTTCATCTGTAAATTACTTATTCAGGCTGGCCCAATACAAGAATTTTTTTTTCCGGGTATCTGCCTGCTTCCTTTAAATTCACTTAATCGCTACATACATTTATATACATTATTATTTTTGTTAAGAGTTCAATCTGGAACATTCATGATTGTTATGTTATTTAAAGGAAGTTATATTGAAAGACATGGTAAAAGGGATATGCATAAAAAGCGTAAAGAGCTTGTAATGGAATGACCAATCGACATAACTTTCTTGACAAACTGCTGAATTTGAAATCAGTGGGATTAACTGAAATCGGGAAAACCGCATTTTAAACATAATAGAAACACGCTACTGAAGAGACAAATGAATCTATCAAGTATTGAAAACAATTACATAACAGCATGTTATACGTAAATAGAATTACCAACAATTAACAGACTGATTCTCAATAACCAACAAGGGGATTACCGGCACTACTGAGGAACTATGCTTGCTAAATTTGAGACATTTTTACCAGATATTGAAAAAAGAGACATTTTACACGTGAAATAAACCAGTAAAAAACTAAAAATAATTGCGTAATTGGGACAACCGACCAAACAAAACCAAATTTAGTGATGCTTAGACGTATGCAACTAATATAAGGTTTTGTAGTACTTCCATCCAATGTTAAATTGCGCAAAAATGTAAAAAACACAATCTATATTAATTGATATGTTAGGACGTTGAAATACATTTCATAATCGAGCTGTTATAATTAATCATTTGGTAGGCTTTCAAAATAATTGATATCTGATATAAACGTATAAATATCTTATCCCTAATTATAGTAACGTATAATTATCTTATCTACCTATCCATTAATAGTAAGAATGCATTTCAATTTAGCTTAAGTATATCTTATCTGAAATGCACAATAGTTTAAACCAGAGTAAGCTTGGTTCACATTGAGCTATGGTAAGATTACACCAGATGAATCTCACCTCACCAAAAAAACTGAATGTGAACGCTCAAGTACCGCGAAAAAAATATTGATAAGAAACAAATCAACTTAAAAAGAAGCTAAAACCAGTTAATAAGGGATGTTAATCCCACCCCCTCTCTCCTGCTGGATCCTGGACGGCTGGTTGAACCTTCACTGTGTCATGGGTCCTATTGTAGGATCCGGGATTATCTATAGGCTTACAAAAAAACTTTATTTTCACAAATCAAATCAAATTACGTCTTAATCAACAAAACGAAAAAATTAACTTTTTTTTTATTATGACGTCATTTTTATATTTTTGTAAAACAAATTTGTCATAATATATTACCAAGAAGAATACAATTAAAGTTATGTATTAGCCTCATGGACTACGAAAAGTCATTTGATTACATAGGACACGGAGCCTTTATTGATACCCTCTGAACAATTGGAGTTAACGAAAATTATGTACAACTACTACTAACAAATATATATATATATATAAAAGAGCTACAGGACGGATCGACATAGAAAAGGAAGAATTATGCCTCATACAAATCAGGAGGGGTGTAAGAAAAGGAGACCAAAAACATTTACAGCTGTACTGGAAGAGGTAATGAAGAAAAATAGAAAACTGAATAACTACCAATGATGAATGTCTCTGAGATCTTAGATTCGCAGACGATATTGCACAAATAACCAACTCGGTTGAAAAAAAAATGGAAGAACAGCACAGGAAGTGAGAAAGCATGTCTGAAGGGACAGGAAAGACTAAGTTCATGGTGAACTACGAAATTGATAAATCGATAAAGATAGGAAGAACACAGAAGAACGAGTAAAGAAGCCAAACTATCAACTTAGCAGGCCCAACAGAAGCTATTACTGAAACAATTAACGCCGAATGGCAGACATTTGGAAGATACAAGTACTGTATACCTTATCTAACCAAGAGACTTCAATGAGCTTACGAAGAAAGGTTTTAAATCAATACATCATTCCAGTGCTGGAATGGATCGCAAACATGGAAACTCACAAAAGAGAACATGAACAAAATAAAAGTAACACAACACACCATGGAAACAAATATGCTGAATATAACAATATTAGATAAAATACCATAAGACCATAAGACAAAAACAAGAGTAAATGATATACTGTACATACATTCATTGAAAAACAAAAATGGAGATGGGCTGGTCATCTGGTAAGAATAAAAAATAACAGATGGACCATAAAATTACAGAATGATACCCAAGAGAAGGAAAAAGGAAAAGACCGAAAAGAAGATAGATGGACGACCTAAACACGCCGAGATGAATGGCAGTAGGCAAAGAAAAAGATGGAAATGTTTAAAGGAGGGATCCGTCCAACAGTGGACTGACACATCCTAAATCATTAATGAACAACTTCATTTTATCCATTTATCCATCTGTCGTTGATCGTTATCGTCATATTTTTCAAAAGTCCAGATCTATTTAAACCAGGTCTACTTAAACTATTAAACTAAAATCATTTTTAACATCGGTTGGGATTCGTTACCACAAACGAGAAAATTTGGTAAAAGGTGACTATTTAAAAGAATTTGTTCTTCGGTCTTTAACAAAGGTTGTCCGAAATAAAAGTGATCGTTAATCGTTGTCATTTAACAGAGGTTTCCTGTTATACGTAATTTACTTGGGCAAGGATTAGTAAATTTGTTAAATACCAAAGAATTAAGTATAATGCATACTCAACGTATTGGCATACACACCATTGTGCTGGGATTTATTATTTCGACGTTATATCACCAGAAATGACATTAGTTATATGATATATCAGTTACCGGTATGTGATATATCAGTTATATGATATATCAGTTATATGATATATTAGTTATATGATATATCAGTTACCGGTATATGATATATCAGTTATATAATATATCAGTTATACAATATATCAGTTATATGGCACAGGGGCATAGTAACGTTTGTAGTCAATAACATCGACAAAGGAATTGTTATTGTGGAAAAGTTATATGACGTAAAATGTACTTAATGGAAATGGGATACTGCAGATCATCGATTGGAAACTAGCGCGCTACTCGACAAAATGCCGCTTTTAATAAGCTTGCAAACTATCCCGACAGAAGCCTATCACAAAAAGAAACCGATATGCATATTTTCAAGATAAGCCTAGCTGACATTGGCATCATCAGTAGAGGATGCTTAGTATTGTATTTTATGAAAACGATGACGAAATTGTGAATTGAAATAATATTATATGTGTTTTAGTTTGTTAAAAACATTTTTTATCTTCGATATTATCGATGTCAAATAATTCAATTCGTAAGAAACCTTCTTAAGTTTGCAAAAGTTGCCTCGAATAGAAGCAACATCTCGAAAAGAAAAACATTAAACAGAAGCCTACCAAATAATCATAAACAGAAAATCGGAATTAACTTATAATCAAGAGTTTATGGTATCCGTTCACGTCCGTCGTCGTATTTCGTAAAGCTGCAGAAACTCCCTACTATGTACAAGGCGATCAATTCATGTATTACATTTCAGTCGTAAACTTGAACAAAAATCAAATTTTATTACTCTATAGAACGCGGTAAATTTATTTACTACATTTCAGTCGTAAACTAGAAAAAAATCAAATTTTATTACTCTATAGAACGCGGTAAATTTATTTATTACATTTTAGTCGTAAACTTTAAAAAAAACCCAATATTACTCTATAGAACGCGGTCAATTCATGTATTACATTTCAGTCGAAAAGTTGCAAAAACTCCAAATATTACTATACAGAACGCGATAAATTCATACATTTCAGTCGTGAAATTGCGAAAACTCCAAATATTACTATATACATACATGGTCAATTCATTTATTGCATTTCATTCTCTGCAATTTTTTCCCTCAATCATCTTTGGCAAATAGTGGTCTCGGACATATAATGAATTGTGTGTTTACCCAAGACCTTCTCATAGTACCTAGATATGTGACAAAGTACACATGATTACGTTCCAAGACCGCATATAAGTTTTATTAAGATATTGCGTATAAGACATGTGATGTCGATGTAAATTGAAACGCATTACTCTATTTTAGTAATTACGCGAAAGGCGGGCGGTTCTTATTTTACTAGTAGTTCACTACATCATTACCGTGCCCATTTGCCGCCAACAACACGGAAGTGCAAACAATCTGCCTAGTTACCAGATTACGACAGGTGTTAAAAATTGGTTGATAACTCATGATAAATCAGATTAATCCGGCATTCATTCCTGAGTAGTTTCGATGAGGTATTAGACTTTCTTCAGAGAACTACAAGGTAGAGAATACTTAGCAAAAGTACAAAATCGTTGAATATATTTATTATTAATACATTAGATGATTTTGATTTGTATACGAGTTGACATCCGATTGATAGTGCACTGCATTCCAGCATAATACCAGTTTGTGGTGTATGATCTCTGTCGGCTTGGCTTCGTTCATCAGAATGTTGATGCAATTTGGTACTTGTTTTGAAGAAATGAAAAAAAAATTACATTGTTAACGAAATTTGGTACTTGGATTGAAGAAATGGAGAAAATGCATTTGAAGAAATAAAGATGTATCGAATACAAGTGGAATCGATGGACATAAATATTTCGGATGACAATAACGTTGTTTTTATGGAAGAGGATTCATGTGGTGAAAGCGTCAACGTCACGTCCAGTAACTTGTACACTTATTGGGAAACTATTAACACCATTGTTATTTTACCGTTGATAATGTTTATGGCAATTCTAACGAATTCAGTGTTCATCATAGTTGTGGCACGAGTTCGTCGCATGCGTACAACTACAAATATATACCTGGTGTCTTTAGCTGTGGCAGACCTCTTTTACACAATAACTGGCATAATCGAGAAGTTAAATGCTTATATCAGGTCACCAATTTACGGTGACAGTGCATATTCACTTGCTATATGGTGTTCGCTTACACCGTTGCTTAAAAATACAGGGCTTTTCTCTTCAATGTTTTTGGTAACTGTATTTTCGTACGAAAGGTACGAAGCTGTGTGTCATCCTCTGGCGAGTCACAGAATCGGATCAAAACGGCGTGCCGTTAAACATGTTACGATCGCCTGCTTACTGGCGTTTATACTTGCCGCCAGCGTTGTACCAGCCTTTGCTGATAGAGTAGTAAAATGTATAAATTGGATCTCAAACGAGGACCCGCCGGATCTTCCAGAAGTTCTGATTGGTTGCAGACCAGTATACGAATGGGTAGAACATTACAGTGATTTCGTTCAAACCTTACCATTTTTTATCGTCATGTTCTTTAGTAACACAACGTATATTTTAATCATACGGGAAATTCGAGGCAGCGCGCGGGATGCAAAACTGAAAAGAGTAGATTCCAGACGACTGATTCAAGAGAGTATTCACGTGACAAGGATGTTAGTTGTAAATGGGATTGTGTTCTTCATGTTGATGGCACCATTCCATATTCTGTCGTTAAGCGGCGTGATAAGTATGTTACTCGACGGCGAGTACCTGATGTCTGATGAAACTTTCAGAGTAACGATTCAGATTGTTCGTATTCTTGCTTACTGCAATGCGGTGGTTGATCCTGTCATCTATAGTGCTGTTAATCCTACGTACCGCAAAGCAATGTTTCAAGTAATCTGCACTCCGTTTAAATTGGGTGGAAAGAGAACCAACAGCCTGACGTCATATTCTCTGTCGTATCTTGTGTCAGACCGCGATAGAAGGCCATCAAACGTTAACCAAACAGAAACCCGAAGTGGCTTTGCAAATTCTACCATAAAATAGAAAACTTATTTTAAAACCATTACGATGTACAATACCGTCGATTGAAAAAACTACTAAAGGCCCATTTATACTTTGGAAGATAACGGCCAACGATAAAATGATAGTAAGAGGTTTTCCTATAGAAATACAAGGAATGTAGACGTAACACTAGAACGATTCAATCACAATTCAATATAAATCTAACGAGAAATTTAATTCTACAATATAAAAAATTACGTCATAACCAATAAAAACGTTTGAATCGATAAATGTCAATGATTTTAATTTTTATTGATTTTTACGTTCTAGTAGAGATTTGGACTTCCCAGACTCAAGGATTAACCTGGAGTCTCCAGAATTTCACTTGATCTCAAGCTTTGAGATCAATTGAAATTTCTGAGGGATCCGAAAAATACATGACTTTCTCCAGTAATATGAATTTTCGTGATTATCTTCAGGAGTTTTAGTAAATAAGCAATGTACTAGTAAATGCAAAAATAAATAGTGTTGTTTCATTTATTTAAACACTAAATGGCTTGAAATGGCTAAATGGTTTGAAAGTAAGTTTTTCTGTCACAAATTTTACTGAATATAATAACCCTATTGCAAACCCCGGTCGGTTATTTGTGACAATCAAAGCAGTGTTGTTTATAAGATTTCACTTTTAGATGACCCTACATTACCCATTTGGACAAATGTCTCATCAGCTATTTTCTCTTTTACCAAAGATACTAAATTAAGATGGCTGCAATATCGAATCATACATAGAATCCTGACGAAAACCCTTTTCTGTATAAGACAGAGAACGTTGATAGTAATCTATGCACATTCTGCCATTACGCGGAAGAAATTATAGAACATGTTTCACAGAATGTGATATTACTTCCAGATTCTGGAATGAAGTTCTTACTTTGATTGATAACTGTACCAAATTAAATATGATTCCTTATGTTTATCTTTGTTTATTCGGCATAAGAAACAATGAAAATGAAGACAATAAACACAATGTTAATGTTGTGTCGGTTGCATATTTATAAAAGTAAAATGCATAAAAAATGTCCGTGTATCCACTCGTTTAAAAAAGAAGGAATACTTTACATTAGAAAAATACATAGCATTAACAAGTAGTAATATACAAATGTTTTTATCTAGATAGGATATGCTAAAAATATGTTTGAAAATTACGATTCTTTATTTTTCATTGTGTTTATAAAACTAAGTGTCCGTGATATTACTTTCTATACTACATTATATTAAGCTGTTATAGCAATATGGTAAGTTTTAATGTCTATACAAAAGAAACTAATTTTCATTCATTTATCGTTGATAGTCATCATGGGTGGCGGAAGATGGGGATGGGAGGACGGGTTCCCTCCCCCCAGTGATAATTCAGGGGGGAAATGTCACTCCAACTACAATATTTACAATTCACAACTGAAAAACAGCATGTAAATATGTTGAATACGAATACTGCCACCTGGAACCACCTTCAGAGACCAGGAAAGCACAAATTTAGAGGCAATAATGTTTGTTTTTGCTCATCAAAATCCAACCGGGCTGGGGTAGCTGAGCAAAATTTAACCTGATCTTCCACCCCACTAATTCAAAACGTTCCGCCGCCCCTGATAGTCATCGTCATAGTATAAAGTGGAAATAAATCTCATACTAAGCCACTATTAGCAGATTTCCAAAATGAAAATTTCGTGATTATATACTTTTGTAGTTTTGTATGGCGAAATATCAATAGAGTTTGCCGTATACCAAGTGAAAAGTTTATAGGTCTAAGAAGAGCTGTTAAGCCTCTCGACGTTTTGACCAGTATACTTCAATCTTATATCAAGAGTGAGTGTTCGGGTAGTCCGATTCTGGGGATATATAAGTAACTGGGATGAAACAGTCCGTAAATCTCTTATACATTGTCAAAAAACATTTTTCGCAATTTAAATTCTAGTTTTCATTTCCTCCTCGCATCTACATATTTACTGTTTTTGATCTGTGTTTGGGAATGTCAAATTTATTTTTAATGAATGTCATGAACTTCAACATAGCATGGAGGAAATAAATTAGATAATTTATTTCCTCCATGAACATAGCAATTTGAGGTAGGTCCTATTACAAATGTTTCTTGCACTGGGCAATTTAGGAATGAACTCGTCGTTTCTTGCGTCACAGGTTACAGCAAATACACCACCAACAACAACAACAACAACAAACTCCAGTATAAAACATAGCGAAAGACCAATCATCATTGTTTAATTACAGTAATTTTTTTTTTTGATAAAATCCACAAATTTCATCTTAGTTATGTATAAGACAAATTTTTCCGAGAAACGAAATAATTCTTTTCGAATGCAGCAATTCAAATATCTTGAAGATTATTTTGTTTACCCTATGCATAATAACATTGTTTTAATACAATTTTCTTGAATTATAATGACAGAACCTTACGATGCTAAATGCGGCAATACACTGTAAATGTAATGTTTTTACAGTTAAATAAAACGATGTAAATTTTTACATTAGGAGAATTTTAAAGTTTTGTGACAAAATTATTCCATTTACTTCCTTACGGATGGAATCATCTGTTAAGTTCAGGTCTTTTTCTGTTTTTGCTTTACAATGAAAAAAACCATTTCAATCTTATAACCATCTCCCCTTGATTTTCTTTTTTCTACATAAGTACTAATAATACCTGCACAAACAATACCGGTACTATTTTGTATACATATACCATATATACGAATAATTGGAAATAGATATACAATATTAAATTTTCAGATTTTAATTTTAAAAAATGATATCTTAGTGAGTATTAAATCTACAGAATATTATTTAATGTATTGTAAAACATCCTAATTTTGTCTTTGAGAACAGTAAACATTGCTCGTATACAGTATTTAAGTCATAACGTTGGTTTGATTTGGCTTTACTTCGCAAATACCGAATTTCAATATAAATTCACAAACACCGTTCAGTTTTATCTGTAGAAATCTTTTTGTAATATTTTAGTTTTTCTAAAAATCTACTATTTACTAGTTTTATGGAGAAAACATCTTAATGACCTATTTTAGTAATGAATTTTCATCAATTTATATTTATTGCGCAACTAGGGCTGAACCATTATATGACGGGTTACCACTTCTTAGTCTTATCCTTAACATAATTTGTACTGTCTTTGTAAATTATACTATCATCACTGTCAATAAACGTCCCCTAACGCACATAGAACGTTGCTTTGAATAAACTGTATTTTTGTACAAATCTAAGTGATAATGTGAATATATTTAGTGTACAATTACTGAGCATAAGTGTAATAAAATATGTGTTACAGTTTATGATCTGTGAATATTTGGTTAAATTATGCATGTGTCTTACAGGAACTACAGTTATCGTAATAAACAGGTGTGCGTTCTATCAATGAGAAACAAGAGTGCCAGACAGACTGAAAGATTAGAGTAATTACAGAGATAGCTTGTCGCGAAGAACATACACTGGCTGATATGCCTATGTATGTCCACCTAAGCTGGGAAAATTTGACAATACACAGAGTAATTGTTCATTAAACTATATTTGTTTATGTGTCTTCTATAAGATCTGTTGTATTTAATAATTTAATTAAAGCTTTAAAAAATCAGCTGGAAGGGTAAAGTAAGCAACCAGGAGGTATTAAATATAGATGACAAAAATAAAGGTTTTTCCAGAGGAAAACAGGGAAGTGAGGCATTGACATCAAGCTATGGAGTGGTACAACCTCCTATGCAGGAGCAAAAAAGCAGCTGAGAATGGGTGGAAAGCTACGGCAGCCAACCTTTGTAGCAAAGACAGCACTTGATGATGATGATGATGATGCTGATGATGATGATGATGATGATGATTGGAGCCTCGTGCTAAATAGAATATTTGTTTTGCTATTACTACCACAACGCTCAATTGGTACACTTTGGTACGTCATTGTCAAAAATGCTATATAATGTTAAACAAACATAACAATTTGTGCAAAAGATTTAAATTCACTTTATTTTTTTTTTATCTAATGGGTTAATTTTACAAAAATAAAATTTGTTTTCAGTGGTGTGAATTGATTGTACCTTTCTAAAATCAAGACGTAATACACATTGGAAATTATCAAATAAATAATCAAAATGAATCCGACACCAGCAAACATGGTGTTGGTAGTCCAATTTTTAACGTCTGGAGCAAAATTTGTTGGTACAAGAGTTATGGATCAAAGGGCTGTACGCTCGCGCTATGCTTCATGGCAAAGCACAGCATCTTTTCTGTTGTACTGCCTTGTTTAAACTACAAGGCAAAGACCTTACAATGTAAAGATAGCGCGCTTCTCTATTCCAGTGCGTAATGCCATGGAATTGCGCCCGCTACAAAATAAGGAGTAAGGAACGCGCAGGTAGAAAATGTTGTGAACAAAACAATGATTTGATTTGGATAACACAGACGCATTTATTTAAATACCATATAATATTAATATTTATATAAAATTCAGTTTCGCTCCCCTTTGGAAAAGAAATTGAAACAATAATTATTTTTATCAAATAATTATTATAAAAACGAGAATAAAACAATACATTTTATAGCGCCACCTGCAAAATAAGGAGTAGATTTGCATCTCTTTGATATACTCAAAGGCTCCCATGGGAGGATTAAAGCTGGGAACTGCATTCCTACAATTTGTAAAAACCATGATAAATTCGCATCTTCAGTCTGGACCTCTTCATTGTCGGGCAAAGGCCTCGCCCAAATCACACCATCTATTAATGATTTTTCCAGTCCATACCAATGTCCCCACTTGTTTTCTTAATTTAACTCTTCATCTTGTTCTTCATCATCCTCATTTCTATTTAAATACAGTGGCTGACATTCTGATGTTAGTCAGTTTCATCTTTCCTTTTTGCTAGGCTAAGTCTTAGGTGTCCACCCCAAAACCATTTGTCTTTCCTGTGATTATTACACCATTTACATTGGTTTTTTCTCTGATCTAATTGTTTTTCTGGCACCTCTGGTCTAACCTATCATCATCATTATCCATATATGCAGTATAAAATTTAAATAAACCATAAAGTTAATTTACAACAAACCAATAACTCATCAGATAACATCGTCGTCCTCATCATATCTATTTTTTTCTACATCAATATTCTTACTACCAGATTCTAGCCCAGTCCTCCTCTTGGCCATTAACGGTTTCATGGCAGTCGATAAACTTTGATACAGTCGTGGAAACAAAAGTTCCTGTGTTGCTAAAAGCTGTTTTGTTCTATGCCTTTCCTAAAAACAAATTGTAAAACATTATTTACCACGTATTCTGCGCTTTTGATGTGAGCTTGACTCAACTGCAGCTCTGTTATTGTTTCTTTTTGGGTCTCAAGGGGGATACGTTCGCACCCTCTGCACCCCCCTGGTGTTGCCCCTGGATATATGTAACTCTTCTTGATACTGAGTTAAAAAAAAATTAATAAAAGCACATGAAGGTTGCCAAGGAGAATGCCTGCTAAATTTCAAAGAGAAAAACAGGGATTTACAGTGGCATTATAGAAAGTATCAAGATTACTAACAGCATTTTCAGAATGAATGAGTTCAGTAAATCATAGAATTATCGATTTACATAAAACAAGTTGATTATTATTATAAAAATATAAAAAAACAAACATGCATTGGTGTCATTTTGAGCTGGTAGCTGGCCAAAGCTCCACTAGTGATTTTTGAAGCAGCCAAAATTAGTCTAAGAGAATCTGGAGTAGAATCTACAGGACAATATTCCCCAGAATTAAGCAAATTTGACTCCGTCAAAGTTACAACATTTAAATCCGTAACAGTGTATTAATTATCGTTATAGTTGACAGTTAATCTCTATGGGTGCTGTCAAGAATAGCAATGACTTAGCCTTTGAGGTCCAGGCCTATATTGCACACAGACTAATTTACTGACCATGGTGGCCAGGCTGAACTTTTGTCTAGTTTTAGTAATGCTGCCCTCTATTTAGTAATTTGGGGAATTCCCTATTGTTGACATAATGACATGTAATCATAAATGTATTATTATGGCTAGATGGTGAACTTGTACAGAATACATAGCCCAAAGTGCAATTCCATGCAAGCGCCTATTATTCCGGAATCCAACCGCCTACTATTCCGGAATCCAACCACTCAAATCGTGTTACGTTCTAATGCTGTTGGTACGTCAAAATTGCGCACGCACAATCTTTCATAGAAATTTCAAATTTATCAATAAATGAAAGTAAATTTAATCCAAATCTAAAGACATTGACAACATAGAATATGTGACATATGTAAATATTTGTATAACAAAAGAATGTTAAAAATACAATAATTATAAAACAGGTATTATTATTTACCTTGCATGTTTTTGTAGCCTGGCAAAATCAAAATAGTAGGCGCCTACATGGGACTGGAATTCTACAGTGTTAAGTTCACCATCAAACCGTAAATAATAAATCTATGCATGTAATAGAGTTCAAAAGGAAGTGATGCTTACAATTACAATAGCCGATGGGGGTAAAAGAGATTAAAGTTTTACAAAAGCCCCAAGGGTATGCATGTACTTATAGAGTAATACATTTTTTTGGTAATGAAAGGTGGTCATCCATTATTTGGTACAGAATCTATATATCTATTATTAATTTCCACCTAATATTCATTTTCAAACTGAAACTCCCTGAACAATTTTTTAAAAATAATTTTTACCTTTGGCGCCTCAAAGCATGCTGGACAATTTTCAGCAATTACCGGCAAACACATCTGTAAAAACAAGTTGTCATCATTTCATCAATTTATAATTTATATATCGATTACAGGATTTTGAAAATTCGCCAAATGCTCTCCTGCTACTAAGTGCTATCTGTTAAAAGTGCTACTGTGTTAGCATGTACTGTACTGCTTTCTAGTGTAGATACAACCAAAGGATGCCCTACTTTAAGATAACCAAACATTTGTTACTATGTTTTTTGTATGCTACTGCAGCAACTGAGATACTGTAGTGTGAGCTTTATGCTAGTACGTAATGGTGTGCCATCATTTGATGAATAGTTTAGAAATATTATATACACAGTTTTAAGAAACGTGTGAATATTAGTACCAACTCCATTATTGTGGCTATTACAAAGTATGTTCTTTGTAACCCTAAGATGTACCATCATTGGAATGTTAGTTAACTTTACACTGCCAATCATAGATAATGTAACAACAATTTAAAAATATGACACAAATGTTAAAAAATAAACTACACAGGATGTAGCAAAAAAAATCCACGTGTGAATTGCAAACATCTAAGGGTGGGTGGTAAACTGATAAAATTATTAAAGTTGGGGTGCTTAAAATTAGACTGGGTGGAAGCTATTAAAAATAAGCTTTAGGGTGGCTGGAACATTCTGATGGTTGGTGGTTCTGCCTATCTTTGCCCTACACAATTGCACCTAGACTAATAACTGCTTAAAATATATACGTATACGTATATAAAGTATATAAAGATGCAAAATAAGGGAACAATTGTATTTTTTGGGTGGATACTACAAAATAAAGTGGATGTATCTCTATTTGCTTTGCTTTTGTGAAAAGTTTAAATCTCGTAACCAATGGCGAGCTTTGTGCACATGAGTGTCGTGTGCAAAAACGACACTGTGAATAGAATAGCCAGGGCGACGTCCACGCAGATACGATTTACAGCCTATTATATTAAAAATGGGGAATTATCAAAGAAATCGTATAGACCTAACCTAAAAGAGTTTGTTAATTATTAGCCTTTTCCTATTCAAAAATAAAACTCAAAAAAAAGTTTGCAGGTAACTAATCATGGTTATTATTTTAGAAATAACAAAAAGGTAAACCTCCAAAGAAATTTTATTTTTTGGGTGGATTTTGAAACGAATGCCCCTTCAAAATATATACAAAAATATTACCTCTTCAGCAAAATCTCTCAAATCTTTCTCTCGCACATATACAAATGGCCGTATAACTCTTAAATCACCTTCTCTGTTAAAATAAAGATAAAAATTAGAACATAAAAGTATCTTTGATTGAAATAAATAGTGTTACAATTATAAGAAAAACAATGGAAATGGCCAGGTATAATTTTATGTAAAAGTACAAGTGAAAATGTTTTTTTTTTATTCTAAGGTTTATGTTTTGAGATAACTAGCACTAACTTCAAGATTTTGGGATGGTCAAGTTTTTTAAGAACTTATACAATAAACACAAAAATTATAAAACTTACTTCACAACATAGTTAGCTTTCATTGTCCTCATAAGACCATTGTGGAAAACAGACATAAAGAAACTAAAATAAAGAAAATCATGTTATTTAAAACAAGCCACTAAGGAGAGTCTGACATCAACAGGCAGAGTTTAATTGGCAAATCAATGGTTGTATGATTACAATTATTACTATTACAACTGTGTGCTAATCTGGGAAGCTTATGAGTGACTTCTAATAATAAAATAGCTCAGGAAGATCCTAGATATGTCAGCGGCATCCGGACCACTCCCCCACCCCGGCCCCCCCCCCCCCCCCCCCCC
>JAOTQE010063299.1:0-18230 GCA_025631205.1 Nesometra sesokonis
AATTCTCGATGGTGCATAATCAACCAATTCATTGTTAATGTTTGTGAGTGCAGTGTGTTTCCGGTTTTTGTTTCAGTGGTGTTCACAATACTCATGCTTTTATTTTGAATGTGTCCTTTTTCATTGAATAAAGAACAAGCAATTATTTATTAATTTAGTGTTTATTTGTCCCCGTAGCATTACGCAGATTTCAACATCAACCCCACCAAACGTAGCCAAGACGTCACTATCTCGGTCAAATTCCAGTGATGATTCTGACGTTATCCAATATAGTGTTACATTGTCATGGACCCCGACAACAAGGGAAATTGGTGAACACTTTGCCTGCTTCTTCGCTACCGATGAAAATGGGTTAGTAGTGGATCAGATGAAATACATTTATAAATAAAAATAAATATGCCTCGCTGTGGCAAATTTTTATATTCGTCTTCTACTCGTAAATTGATACAAGACAATAAATTTTCGTAACCCCAAAAATAGGCATTCAATAACAATTATTATTCAATTTGTTGTGTGGCCCTAAGCTATGCCTAGGCAGATTAGCCTCAGTCCTAAACGTTTATCGATAAACAATGAGTTTATGTGTTCATATGTGTCGTCTGACACAGTGGCATCTAGCCTAGTACAAGACTCTATAGACTAAAAATAAGACATCGGGTGGCTTTTAGTTTAGGTTAGAAGGTCTAGGGGTAGTTCTTCTTACATGATCTACCCTTCGACGCAGTGATATTATAGCAATATGAAAGCGTTGAATTACCCATGTGAGCCAACTACTCGCGTGTGACCATAGGCGGCGCAAGAGGGAGATGTTCCCCCCCCAGTGATAAATGGGGGGGGGGGGCTGTTCTTTATGAAGTGCCACTTCAAATAATAAATCAGATAGACATTTAATTTGTTGCTATGATTGTCACCTTGGGTGCCTGAGAAATTGATATTCGACGTGAACATGAATATTTTTGCTCTGAACCACCCCCCCCCCTCCACACTTTTTGCATTTTTTGCATCTCGAACTCTAACCGGGTTCGTGGATGCGTCCCCGGGGGTGGGGTTCCTGTGCCATTTTGTTGCCAGTGTCAGTCGTGTTAATTTTCAGAATCTTAATTCTTAATGAACGTTTTATAATTACAAAACTACAGCAGAAAATAACATGGTGCACTGTTTCTTGATTAATTTTAATTTACTAGAATGTACTATTATTCTTATAGTGTTTCCACAGATCAACAATGTGTTACTTTGGTAGTCACCGGTAAGATGTTTCCGTCTTATTTTCATTCTTAATTTCATCGTTGATGTTTTCATACTTTCTGTTTTATATTATTTTATTTTATATTTTTATTTTTATGTATCCTTAAGCATTGTTGGTAGTATGCCCTACCCACTAATACTCCTTGGTGGAGGTAGACTACCGGTACCAGTTAACGTTTCATACGCTATTATATCAGTGGCCTAATCCAGGGGGTGCTCATGGTGCTGGAGTATCACCCTTCGGAGGCAAAAAGCAATAAAATTAGGATACAAATGTGGAAATCTGGGCCTCGAGCACCCTTGCAGTGGCAATGAGGACGCCCTTTCAGTTCAGAATAAAAGGACTATACTGTGAGGTAAAGCACAACAAAATCACAAATCTTACTGTCAATGAGGTGAAAATAGGGGAAAGTATGTGTTTGTTTTTTATTTTTTTCTTCTGTTTTGTTTTTTGTTTTGTTTTTGTTTTTGCTTGTCAAAATTCAGTCCAGGAGTTTTGAGCACCGCCCCCCCCCCACCCCCGCCTAGCACTTTTCCTTGATACGTCCCCGTTTATATTGTTAAGAGACAAACGCTAGATTAGTACTTTATTTTATCAGTGTAATTTTAAGCAAAAGTAATGACCTGTTTCACATACTGATCGTAGCAAAAAGTCATTTCACGGTTTCAACTGCGCATGTACGTTACCATGGTCAAGTAATAAAACGACGCCCACCTCATTGAAAGGAATATAATACACCATTTCACGGTCTCAACTGCGCATGTGCGTTACCAAGGTAAGTAATAAAACGACGCGCGACTCTTATTGAAAGGAATATGATTGCCGTGCGTCGTTTTATCACTTCAACTTAATCTGCACATGCGCAGTTAAAACTGTGACAACTGCACGTGTGCGTTACCAAGGTCATGTAATAAAACGACGCGCGGTTCTTATTGAAAGGAATATGATTGCCGCGCGTCGTTTTATCGCTGGACCTTAATCTGCACATGCACAGTTTTTAATTGTGAAATGGCTTTGCCGCGCGTCGTTTTATTACTTGACCTTAATCTGCACACAGTTGAAACCGTGAAATGGCTTATTAAAATATCAAATAATATGTAATGTCGATATGATTATTGATTGTGTAACAATTTAGAGGAGGAAATTACAAGCCCGCCCGCAGTGTTACCCGGAGAGTCCTTACCAAATCAACGGATGCCTATAAGTGCTAATACAGAAGAGATGGTCATTGCTTTTAACAATGAGGTAAGCAAGTGTATACATTTTATTTTGACTTTTTTGTAACTTAGATGGTGATGATTACGTTGTAAAGAAATTAATTTCACGAATGTATACTTACGTAAACTTTATTCCTTTAATGTGGATGACTCAATCAAAGTTTAAAATGTGACAAATATAATTTTACAAATGTATATAAATGACGTCATATCAATAAAATGTTTCAAATCGTTAAACCTCCACAATTTTATCATTATTATTGTGACGTCACTTGATTTTATTTTGAAAATAATTGTTTAAAGGTAAAACAGGAAAATTCAGCCTGTTTATAAAACTTCTCAAAATTCTTGTAATTTCTAAAGGAACAATTAACCTTTAACATTTTATCGTCGATCTACTTATTATAAACGGGCCTTAATCTGTAATATACGCATCGGGATTTAACGTGTTAACGGAGAAGTTTGTAAATGGAGAGATTTGTTAAAACAGATAAAATTGGGCATAAAAACTCATATTAATATTAGGGTTTATCTTCTTCGTTAGTTTTTGAAACACTCTGTTTAAATTAATGAACTAGAAGGAAAAATACAGAAACAAAAGAATTATCAACGATAACACTTGTACCCTTGTACCCATACCCATTTGTATTTGCTTTATATATTTATATAGGCCTATTATATTTTCATAATTCAATTTTATGGGACCCCAATGGAAACTAATCCTTCATTTAGGATTAATTGGGTCGTCCTGAATCCGATTGTTTTTCTATCTTTATTGTATGTCTTCTGTGATTGTCTTGTCTTGTTCTGATTGGATTCGAAATAAAAACAAACAAACAAACAATATGAGCAAAAAATTATGATTTGTGCAAATAAATTTGCCTAGTGGAAAACATCCTTAATCCTAACCACTTGTTGCAATTACTTAGTTACTTGATGTGAATGAAATAAAACATTATATAATAAAAATCTAATAATATAAATGTCAATAATAAAATTGTTGTTGGCTAATTAATATAAGCAATAATTAATAAATGTCTCAATGATGAGAATAATTTGCTACAGAAAATACAATTTACAAGATTACACATTTCAAGATTATAGTAGAATTTATTTATATTTTTTAGTTTTGTATTTTTAAATTTTGAAGCTTTATGTTCCTAAGGTTTTATAACCTTCAGAATTTTAAGTTTTATCATTTTAAATCTTGAAAGTTTTGTTTTAACTTTAGATTTTAAATTATCTTTCATCATTATATTTTTAACTATCACTATTGATATTATCATTAATTAATCGGAACCATATTGAAAATCAATGTCTCTCATCCATTAGTATCATGGATTAAAAATATTTTATAATTTTTCGTATTGAATATGTGTAATCCTAAATAAATATGTTGCAAATAAAAATATTGTCTTGTTTAGCATAACATTTTGTTTTGTATTTGGTCCGTTTTTATGAGAGAGTTAGTTGCAAATGCTTACTGTACTGAATAAATTAAATAAATTAATCATTATAGTAATAACGAAAACATCTAAGACGATTGTATGTGATTATTTGCGAAATTTTCAGCTGGCCGCTAGTTTTCTTCTCATTAGAACAGTCACAATTATTACATACTTCAGGACTTAAGTATATGTGTATATCGGCAATACACATGGGACTACTTGCGTAATGTACATAAAAGTGTGAATTAACATAAGAACTATTTTTACATTTATTATAATAGGTGAAAATACTAAATTCGAAACAATTTTCTGTTGGGATTTTTTTCGTCTGTTTTTTTCAACATTTTTTCATCTACTTTATGTGAAGTGTATTTTGATTATAAAATATCCAATGAATGTTGACATTTGTATCAGTAAATTTATACTCCAAAGTGGAAACTAACTAGTGGCTCTGAAGTGTGGTTGTTAAGACTTGGCTACCAATACAACATTGGCTTTGGGTTCAATCCTGATCAAGCACTGTAATTATTCATATTCAAACAATACACTTTATAAATTTGTTAATGAGACTTAGTCTAGGGAAGACAATTCACTTAGCTTATCTAACAATGTAATCAGGGGAAGATCCAGCAGAGCTAAAAAGAGGAGGCCCTATGCCAAGTTTGACATGCGCAGATGTTTTTAATAATAAATTAATGGTAATAGATGTGGTCTTGGACCGGTAAATTTTTCTCTACAGATGCACTCTGGTGCACTTTTAAAGGTCCAAAGTGTGGAAAAAAAATATTTTTTGAGTGCAATAAAATTCTGCCAAATGAAAAGGAGGGCCTGGGCAAAGCGACCCTCCACCAGATTCATGCCTGTGTAATTGTTGAATATGAATGGAATATGAACATCATCAGATTTGCTTTATTACATTATATTAATATTATAGAAATGTATATTTTTCATAATACACAGGTGTGAACATTAAACTTTAATTATAAAATACTGTAGTGAATGTTGATTTTGTGGCATAGAAATGTATACATCAAAATATAAATTTAAACCATACAAACAATTTCAAATTTTATTCCAGTAAATGAAAATATTAGGAAATAGCAATATTCACCTTTTGGAATCTTTTTCAGTGTAGCTTTAGTACATACTACATTTTTCCAATTAATTTATTATTAAATATAGTGGGAATTGATATTTTCAGACCAGACAATCATCACCATCATCGTTATCATTATCAATTATTATTAGTCATCGTCAGTAATTGTAATAATAATAATCATCATCATCATCATCATCATCAGTCATAATCATATTAATATTACAACTGAATAAAATCAACATAAATTACTCAAGTGACAATAAATGTTTCTCTCATTTTCATAGTTATCAAAATTATTCCCACTATCACTATGATCATCTTCCTTACAATCATCGTAATTATTCAATAATAATCCCTCCGTACGCATTGATTGAAATTCTCATCTGGACCCATCATTTGCTAATTCCAGAACACGCGTACTTGCAATCCAAGTTTACGTAATGCTTGAATGCACACCTAGACAAAGCAGTTGCTAACTCCCGTAAGAAATTGAAGCGATATTCATCATAGCTGATTCAGTACCTCAACCTATTTACTCATGCATACTTCTTTCTCCCTTCGTTCACAGCCTTCCAGAAATCTTCCAGAGGATGTCGTTGCAAGTTCAATCCAGATACAAAAACTTAAAAAGCGTATCACGGTCTTAGAAGCAGATAAGCAGTCACTGGTAAGACATCGCATTTCATCTATTCACATTGGATTTTTTTATCTTTTGCTAATGAGTAATTTTTATATAGCTTTCATTTTATGTATTTCAGCTGAAGATTTATTGCTAGTGTGACCAACTCGTATTTTATTTTTAGATTGTTTTAAGTTTTTGATTAAGCTTATATTTCTGTTTATAATACACATCAATATCAGCATAAATATGATTCATTCTGTTGTATTTCTTCTTAAACCCTTGAGGATTCTATGGTGAATTAAATATTACATACTGATTTATTTACAATTGAAGTTACCAGTGAAATAAAAATGAAAAATTAAATTAGTCGTAGAGTCTGCCTTCTCATTTTAACGAACCTTTTATTTTACAAACACTTTCCAACCACAGATGATAAAAAATTAATGTCTAATAATCCAGCCAAAATTCAATATTAATAATATTACTTTTACTGTTGTACTTTTACTCCTAGCTTATTTAAAATGCAAGTTAAAAAAAAGACCCATTTGTGTTTAAAATTGTTTTTGTTAGTTCTATTAAAACTCAGAGAATACCTTTTAGATCAAGATGTGTGTAATTGAGGACAACTATGTATTTATACTTTTCTTGTAGATTTGATGAACAGTTTCTTATAATGAGCATTGTTTTTAAAAATATAAAAATGAAGTACAAAATTAGTGTAAATTTTGGCAAATCAAACAAATTTACTAACCTGACTGACACTTTCAACCACCTTAACCAACAGTGGTCATCTTCAGCGAAATGGTTCTGTTATTAAGCAGTCCACTCACTGATAGGTGATGGTCGCCTAAAAAGGGGTCATATAATGTGACTTATTAAGTGGGCCCCTTCATCTCAGTTCATGGCCTTTTGTTCTTTATGTCTGATCCATATCACCTCCTTCATGCGTTTGATGGTTTCATCATGTGCTCTATGATCTTATGGTGGTTCCAATCAATGATGTGATTTTCTTGTAAGGCATGGTTTGCTATGGCTGATTTGCTAATTTCCGATAGGGAGTCCTTACGAGACTTGCGATCTTCCTTCTGGTATTCTTTCAACCGTGGCCCCAGCATTCTCCCAGTCCCAATATATGTGCAATAACAGCTTCTGCAAGGTATCTCATACACACAGCTGGTTGAAACTGTCAGTCAGGCCAGTAATTTGCTTGGTTTGTCAAAACTTTACATTTACACTATCGCATCTTCAAGCCAGATGAACATTTGGTTATAGAGTACAAAATGTTTATTATAAATACATTGACATGGATACAGTGTAAGGTGCCTACTGCATACTTGTTAAGCCATGGTCATGTTGACCAATTAGGTGCCACATTACCATTGTTTTGAAGATCAGCGTAACAGCTACACTTGCCATCAAGCATTTTCTCTTGTTTTCATTGGACAATCATAACTAGGTATTTCTCGTATCTTGTCTCCTGGACAACAGCACATGCGTAGTGAGAGAGTTGCATAGCTAGCTTAGCAACACTTGCTTATCAACGTACAATGGCATTCAGCAATTGCAACCAAGAAAACTGGTGCCTGTGTTGAAGTGCAGATTTCTAACATTTAAAATCAACTAAAAACGAGTAAAATGAAACCCAACGAGTTGGTATGATAAAATCGTTATTAGGCTCAGTAGGGTGTGATATGAATTAAATTAGTCTCGAAGTTTTATCTGGCTCGGGCTGTCACCCTCGCCTAATAAAATCCGCTAGAATGAATTTGTATCACATAATTTGTATCACACCCAACCTTACCTTAACTAGTAATATGAGGCATTCATAGCATAGTTCTCAATGCATATTCACTGTTTCCATACAAGACATCCCCGATTATAGTTCCACACCACACAGAATGGGTGTAGTGATTTTAGGGAAACCAAGCTTTAACCAGATGTACTAGGTCTTAGTATCTGGACAATATATGAGGCAAGGCATGGAAAACCACCAAGTTGTCCGAAAATTGAAAAATGGAATTAATACAAAAATTGTATTGCACTGTTAATAAGCTACAAAATGAGGTGTCAATTATTAAAATCGGACAACTGTAACTAAAGTTGTTGAACAAAATAATCCAAAATTTCCTTTGTATTTGTTTATATTTCGTGTTGTTTGTTTGCTTATTTCTCAATAACTTCCTGTGCGACAACTTGGTGGTTTTGTCATGCCTTGCCTCATATAGTTCCATCAACCCATAGGTTAGCTTTAGGTATTGCAGTGTGAACCACCCAATTGTAATTTCCCGGAACCATACATTCACTTTTGACAAAATCTCTTTTGCCTTGGAAAACTAAACAAGCAACCATGCCGAAAAGTCCAATCCAAGCAAAGCACAACATTTTTCAAGTTATCACGCTTAATGACACTTTCTGTTTGAAACTTTTGTCATTATTACCCAAGAGCATATTTTTGCATGCAAATAGCTGATTTTTACCGTACTTGTGGTAAATTTAACTACATTAAATAAAATAATAGTATGGACATCAGTAAGATTTATTCATTTGAATGTTACCCACGTTCTTAGTAAATTCTTTTAAATCCAATGTGATTGCAGCTTAAGATATTCAACTACAATGAGCATGAGCTTCTCATCAGTATACTTAATGTATCTTCACACAGATATTGTTTATAGCGTTATAAAGGAATACAATATTCATAAAACCAGTATCGCATTACAATGTCACAACACTATCAAGTAAAGTTCATCTTTTCTCATTATGATTTGATATCCAATACAAAAAAGACATAATATTCACTTCAAGTAAGTTATTTCTATATGTGATCTTTCTTTGCTTTCGTAGAATGTTTTTTGATAAAAATACTGTATCTTTCATTGCACCTAAACTATTGAGTTTTTTGGACGGTTTTCCTTCAGCCAATGTGGCAAAAGATGTCATTTCATTTCATTTATTTATTTAACCACATGGTATGGAATTTCTAAATAGACAAAGTATGGCTCATAAGCCAATGGCGAAAGCGAATGGAAGGAGTTATTTCTGTGTGATCTTTCTTTGCTTTACGTAGAATGGTTTTTTGATAAACTATCAACAAAATTGTTCTGCATACTGTATCCTTCATTGCACCTAAACTATGTTCACTCTAGAGTCAATATTTCTTAGCCACACTGGCTAAATGTTGCCATTTTTTAGTCAAATTATAAATTTTTTAGCCAAATTAAAAAAAAAAAAAGATAAAAACCGATAAATGTGGATGCAAAATTGAGTTTTTTGGATGATTTTCCTTCAGCCAATTTGGCAAATGTGGTCATTTCATTTCATTTATTTATTTAACCACATGGTATGGAAATTCTAAAGAGACAAAGTATGGCTCATAAGCCAAAAGTCCTGGAAATACAACAATACATACAAAAATATATTAGCCAAATTCGAATTCCAATAGACTTTGGTGACTTGGCGAATGGTAGGAGTGAGCATAGCTAAAATAAAGTTGAAATTTACATTCAGAATTTACTATACTGATAGCTTCAGATAATATTTTTATTAAACCAGTTGTTTCACCAGGACCTCCACGACAGCAGTACAATACCCCCAACAAAGAGGGCATCCCCGACAGGTAGGCTGAGGTTCCAACCCTCCCGATTTGTCCGGGAGTCTCTCGAAATTTTAACAGTCTCCCGATTTTTCTAAGCAATCTCCCGATTTTCTGTTAAAATTCAAACGTATTCTAGTACCATAATTTGGCTTAGAATAACATTTAGGCTTACTAGAATCAATAAGTACAGTACTTTTAAATCGTAATTGACGCTAGTTAACACCTTTGTGGCCTGTTTTTTCGGCCCTTCCGTCATAAAATGCAGCATAAGGGGTAGTATTTTAAGATAGAGGGCGCACTTTAAAATATCTTCCAAATTTTAGACCTCAGATTTGAAAAATCTCCCGAATTTTAGACCTTAGAGGTTGGAACGTCTGCGTAGGGCAAGGTTGAGTGGGCTCAGCTATACCTTGGCAATACTCTACAAGGCAAGTTCACTCCCAACAAAACCTACAATCTACAATTTCTCTCCGATGGGAGAAAAGGTGGAGAGGCGGATGTAGCCTCTCTTAGCCCCTCCCCCTGAAGTGCCGCCACTGCATTAAACACTTGTTTGAAATGTGTTACAATTTGTGGCATAAAAATATGTTGTTCACAAAGTAGATAGAACTTGGGAAAAGTTCTGAGTAAATTAGCATACTTCTAGAGCCTTAATCGGGTGAGTTTTTTCAGTGTTACTACTTTACTATTTTTTATTGCTTTACTCGTTTTCTGTTTATAAGAGTGTAGCGCTTCTTGTCCAATTGCATCAACTAATGCATGTCTACCATTGTTGTTCACTCTTGCTTATCTTAACCGGTTCTCAACTTTTCATTATGTCCATAAAGTGCGCTCTCAGTTTACACTAGTTTTCATAGGTTTTTCCAAGCAGCCTGTTTTTGTAAGCGCCCTCAATATTTAAAAAAAATTGTAACTCTGGTATTTACCTAGATATATTATTTTAACGGCTAGATAGTGAACTTCCACAGAATGAACAGCCCCAAAGCGCAAAGTTTCAAATTTATCAATAAATGGAAGTAAATTTAATTCAAATATAAAGAAATTGACAACATAAAATATATGTAACATGCAAATAATTTGTATGACAAAATATGATAAAAATACAATAATTATAAAACAGTTATTATTCAACTTACATGTTTATGACCAAGGCTGACGACTGTCAATAGTAGGCGCCTACATGGGACTGCAATTCTAAAGTTTTAAATTAACTATCTAGCCGTAAATAATAAATCTATGGGTGTTTATGAGTTCTTAATATTCAATTTTGTTTTTGCTCTATCTGAACTGCTTGATTTTTATGCACTGAATGTGACATTTCTGCCATGTGTTAAAATATGCTAGTTAAAATTCTTACTACCATATTCGCGAGAGAAATTAGTAATACCTAGTGAATTCTGATTATTATCTGGAACGTTAACAATATACTGAATTAGTGACCTTGTCTATATCTGATTTTGTGGGTATATTTAAAAATAAATAGTGCATTTTTTCTATACTTCGCTGTGTTGAAGGAGCTCAAAAATGACAACTTCAGGCTGTTTCAGTCTTAAATCCTTGGGCTGTCTGAAATTTACACCCATTCAGGTGAAACCAGGAAATTGTTTTACCGGTAAATAACATTGTTTAACATTGAAAAAAACTTGCCTCAACGTGCCCCTATTCACTACGTGTATTATTATTTGTAATTATTATTAACAGCCATGCACATTGCTGCTGCTCTAATCTCTTCGGCTTTTTGGGGACATTGTGTCTAGTGGTAACAATTTGTTATATAATTCTAAATTAAAAATGAAATAAAATAAATGGTTTACAATATAACAACACTAATTTTAGCCCCCTAGATATAAATTCCAATAACATACCGATTAGATTATGAACAAATAATATATTCAAATTTAGTAAATTTACGACTTAATGAGATGAAAATATGGGTAGAATCCTTTAATAACTACATTATGCTTTAGATATCATCTCGATATTAAAGTTTTTTTCCAAATAGGAATCCTAGCCTAGTCCTGTTTTGATAATATTTAAAGTATAAGCTATGACTTGTATTATGCAGACGTTCCAACCTCTGAATTCTAAAATATGAGAGACTTTTTAAAGTGCGCCCTCTATCTTAAAATACTGTACCTTTTACTGCGTTTTATGACGGAATTGCCGAAAAACAGGTCAGCAAGGGGCTATGTCTCACCAATTACGATAAATTTAGAACGATGTATACAATTATTTATTTTAAAAGTACTGTGTTTATTGATTAAAAATTATTCTAAGCAAAATTATGGTGCTAGAACATGTTTAAATTTAAAATTTCGGGAGACTCCCGGACAAATTGGAACCTCTAAGTATAGTACATTATAAATGTTATGCTCATACAACACCATTGACAAGTAGGATGAATAAAAATAGATGGTGCATGTGATGAATTCATTTTAAGATTTCCAGGAAATTCTTCCATTTTTACCACAATGGTTTTTGCAATTGAGGGCACAAATTTACTTTGTTGTTTAATCGTGGGTTTATAATAATAATAATAATAAAACCTTATTTAACCACGGTTACACTTGTTCACCTCAATGGTGTTTTTCAACAAGGCCGTAAAAGACATAATATAACAAACAAATCAAATACAGAATATACTACAATTATGATGATTTTATTAAGAAGAGCATTTGCCATAGATAGAATTTTTTGGATAAATTTATTTTAGAAGGTATTGTTTAAAGTATGACTATTGAAGTTGATTGAAGTTTTGGTATGAGAGTAGTGGCCAAAAAGTTGTTTTTTTTTTAAGTACAAGATTTTTAAACTCGGGAAAGGAAAGAATATAAATTCCAAATTGACGAAATTTCAAGTTTTGGTATGGGAGTAATGGCCAAACAGGTATTTTTAACTCGTCCGAGATATTTACCTCATAAATCGATCCTGAAAATTTGGTGAATAAGTCTCATGTCTTACAAAAGTTATCATGCCCTTAGACAAAAAAAAAAAAAGAAAAAAAAGAGCTTACCAGCAGTGAACTGCCCAGTCAGGTTACGGTCTTCTTCTAGGTGTCATATATTAAGACTTCGGCTATCATGGCGTGCCACATTATCCTGTTGTTAGCTCTTCTCCACAGCTCCTTTTCCTGATGTTGAGCTCCATTTTCCTCCAGCCATTTCCTCAAACTAAACATCCATGTAACTCTTCTTTCCCTGCTTCTCTTTCCTTCAATCCTTTCTGTCAATGCCAAATTGTTCAGACCTTAAAAGAATCCTAAATCAGTTAATGTCAAGCTGGATCCCGCAGAATTATACTATGAACTCCATTCTCTATACGCATTTTCCACAATTGGAAGACACCTTGAAATGATGACAAAAATTGCGAATCAGCAGTGCATAACCAACAGAAATACCATAGTGTTTATGGCAGATTTTATGACAGCATGTTACTTAAAAATTCATATCTCCTTAACGAGAAGGCCTATGTTGAAAAATTGTTTTGAACCTTAAAAAAAGATCGAAAAATGAAAATACGAAAGCTAGGCCCGTGTAATGCTTCCTGTTATAGTAAAGTACTCCTCTAATATAATATGTTCCCTCACCACTTCTGAAATCTTTCCATCAAAATAAATCTTTACAAATCTGACAATTGTAAGTGAAAAATGCAGTGGAACATCCAAAATAAATACAATTGCCAAATTTAAAACCGAGTACATGCTCAACCTGGTCAAAATGATTCCCCTACCTCCCGCATATAATCCTAGATCTTCCCCTGATATTGCTAATCCTAAATATTTGGAAACATAGAAATGATTTTGATAGCTTTTGAGCTATATAATGCAAATGGCATCTGGATGTATTTATAAAATTAAAATATTTTTTATAAACTTTCTTTAATATAAATTTAATAGATTTTGAACTTCAACACAGTGGTCATATAAATTTGTTTAAACATGAAATTAAAATGGAAATAGCAACAATGTTATTATTTCATACATTGTAATTAGATACAGTTGGATAATTTTCTATGAAATTGACTTTGATGATATGAAAGTTGCTCGTAAAACTGAAAGAATATTTACTCATGTACAAATTTCATATCTTATGGTTTTAGTAAACACTCAAAAGGTTGAAGATTAATATTGGAAGTCATCATTAAGAATACATTTTACCTTCACCCCAATGAAGAGAATATTATATTCCAATGAGTTGTCTAGTGTCTAGGCCCCTACTAAATTATCTCAAAAGCTATTGGGTTGATTTACTTCTAGTTTTCTGAAATCAACCAATTGTGAAGCAAGCCTGAGATTTAGTTCTAGTCTAAATTATCATCATGGAGTATAGAAATAGAACAATTTTAGGACTAAAAAAAAGACATTTAGCAGGTCTAATCCTTGAACTTGTGGTCTCATGTGTACCACCTTGTAGTCTTACTCGATCAGTCATGTGAATTCCCAGTTAAAAGCAGTGGCGTAACTGTATAAAGTAAATCCATTTTCCAATCCTGAAGGCTCATAGGGCTCTATTATTTCCAGTTTCTGTAGCGTGAAGCAGATGAGTATGATACTCCCCATGGATGGGACGCTAGTCCATCACAGGTTACTTCCTAGCAATTTGCCGATACATATCGTACAGCTGGGTAGACTGAAGCGATGTGAGTAAGGTGATTTGCTTAGGTGTACAAGCAACTGGCGTGAGTGAGTCTCGAACCACCAACCTCTCGATCATCTAAATTTATGTTTAACACTATGTCCCACTCTAAGTGTACATGAAGTCAAACTTAAATAACCTCATTATACCAAAATGGAACAACAGTTAAGGAAAGAGAACTTTCCTATATAGGTCTACCAAATTATGGAATAACCTGCCCGTTAACACAACTAACTATAATGATTTGTCTGTCTTTTCCTTTAAAAATATTTTAAATTTATAATTTGTATATAGCTTGTATATTTGTTTAGTTTAATTTTCTTATCTTACTTAATTTTTGTTGTTTTGTTTTATATGAATGTAACTGTACCACTTTGACAATTAGTACACTAGTACTGAAAGTGCTTACAGTATAAAGAAAGAAAGAATAAATAAATAAATAAATAAATAAACCACTGCACCAACTGCTCCCACGTAACTGTCTTGCATTTTAAAGGGAAAAGAGCCGTTCCGAGGTTATGGCGTAAGTTGTGTATGTTCAGTGTGCTCCCATTAGGCCATTAGGCGTTATCTGACGTCATTACTTTATCCACGTTGCCTCTCTCCACCCAAGAGTATAAGTGGGTACCTGGGAGTACAAATGCCATATGCGCTGATTACGGCTGCAACATTATGGAGTGGATTGTATTCCATAGGTGTTTGTCCCAATGACTGGGGGTAATAATTGTGAAGCGCTTAGAGGCATTGGCAATAAACGCTATATAAATGTGACATATTATTATTATTAATTGACTGAATATTCGCATTTGTTTTCTTGGGATACTCAATTATTATTTTTTTTTCAATAATCAGATTTTCCAGCTGTTTCTTGGTGGTATTTTTCCCAAATCCCTTACCTTCATAGCTTACTGTTTCCTACGGTTTCTGATTGCTACTCTTGTTCGTTTCTGCCTCCAGGGTGGTGCAAAAAATAATAGGCCCAATCTTTGTATTTTTATCCTCATTTTATCTAGCTCATTGTTTTCAACCTCTGAAATTGGGGGGGGGGGGGGGGGTACAAGAACACCCTAGGAACCTCCATTGGATATCCTGCTGGAAATAATATTATCTTCTGTAATGCCATCAAGCCCATAGCAAAGTTTTGCTGTATGAAATCAGAAACTGAAATTCTGGTTTGAAGATACGATAATTCTAAGTTTAACTCTTTGACAAACCAATTAGATTTACTGACCTGACTGACAGTTTCAGACACCTTGTTGATTTTCCGATGTCCTCCTTCAGAGTGACGGCTTTGTTGTAAAGTAATCTGACCACCGGTATGTGGCGGTCATCTATCAACAGGGTCGTACACGCGTCTCAGTAAGCGGACCACACCATAAAAGAAAATCACATCATTGATTGAAACTCCACAAGATCATTGAGCAGACAGATCAGACGTAGAGGAAACAAGACCATGAACAGAGGTGAAGGGGCCCACTTACTGAGTCACTTTTATGAGTCTGTTGTTAGATGACCACCACATACCAGTGGTCGAATTGCTTAACAACAGAGCCTTCATTCTGAAGAAGGACACCGGTATATCAACAAGGTGTCCGAAACTGTCAGTCAGGTCAGTAAATTTGATTGGTTTGTCAAAAAGTTAAACTTAGAATTATGTACAAAATCAGTACTATTAAGCAAATACCATACTGTAAAAGCCAATCTCAATGGTTTATTTTACTGTTGGAACACAAAGAAATTCAAGACATAAAGCATTTATCATAAACATCTTTCACACAGAAAATATCGCAATGGTACCATTGCCATACCAGCATTATTACCGGTCTAAACCCTTTCACACAGAAGGCCAAATTCCGGTAATATGATGGTTTCCCGTGTGAAAGATTTCAAGGAAAAAGCATAAAATTGGCGGTCCTGTTTGGAGAAGGTGATGTTTTTACTGATATTTCCAACTTTGTTTCTGTTTCATTGTGAAACCCGGCACTGTGCCAGCATTGAAGGGAAGTGCCCTGTCATGCTAAAGGCGGCATTCACAAATTACCGCATTATCCCCATTTTACAATTCCTTATGAAAGTGGCTTTAGAGCCAGAATTATAGACAAAATACTAACCACATCTAGCATTGCCTAAAGAAAACATTGCATGAACAAACCAGTCATTTGGGAGTCATTGGGAGTACCTGAATTGTACCCAACAATCTGGGATCACACAATCACTCGTCCATGACTGTATTATATTTCAGCCTTTAGAAAGTATACCTAGTCTTCTTTGATTAAAAGCCTATTGCTTCCTAAATTTTAAATAATTATATTTCCTTAACATTTTGATGTTATTTTAAAATACTAGAGGTCCCACTGAATAATTTAAATTTCCATATTTCCATTATAATTTCTAATATCCAGCACTTGTAACTGTAAACAATATAGTATTTTTAATTCTAGAATTATGCAAATTGTGAATAACGATTCAGACTGCACAAATCGGCGACTTTTACACCTCAGGCATAGTCGCAGAAATGTTAAATTTGCATATCAGGTGATGTTAATAGTATAATAGTAAGCACAATGCAGAATCGATTCATTTAATTGCTGATTTTGCATGTATAGTTTAGGATCAGTAGCCACACTGTAATCTTCGATCGCCTTGTATTTAGGCGGTTCTAGAATAGAGATAAAGTACTAGCCCGGTTTTGTTGGCTAAATAAAAGTTATGATGTGCAGTACACGAACAGTTGGTGACACTGATCGTCTACTACTGTTAACTTAGGCCTAGTTCACTTTAAATGTGACTGTATTTTAGTAATTTTACACTTCAAATAATATGACTCTGATGGTTGAACACATGTACAAAGTTATTAAGAATTAACTTTCTTTTATTTATACTGTGCGCAGCTATCCTCGCCTTGGCTTCCTCCTTTCATTTTGTACTGTAGAATACGACTAGTAACACCAGTTGCAATGTGGTGCAGCAGGTTGACCTATCATTTAACAGGACCATTCTAACAAAGCGATGGTCGTGAGTTTCATTGATGTGTTACGACCAAATTTGCTCAAGGCTGAAAGTCACCTGTCGAGCATCACAATGCAAAAGAACAAAATGAGTCGACAATGTTATTAATGTAAATAAAAAGTATAATTCATTTCCTTTAAGCAAATTAGGTAATTGACATTAGATTAAAGATCAAAGTTATAAAGTTAAGTAACGTCTGAAATTAAAAGTTAGTGATATGCCAGTCTCACGTATAGTTCAGTTGAGTTGTGCTCCGACGGCGTCTTGGCTTTACACCATTTGCATCCAGCGTAGTTTATTCACTTCCCTTTCTCCGTCCTTGCAAGCCACTTTCGCCATGGATGTAGAACCTTAAGTGTCCATGCATTTTACAACAATTCAAAAATGAGTCGACAATGTTATTAATGTAAATAAAAAGTATAATTCATTTCCTTTAAGAAAAATTAGGTAATTGACATTAGATTAAAGATCAAAGTTATAAAGTTAAGTAACGTCTGAAATTAAAAGTTAGTGATATGCCAGTCTCACGTATAGTTCAGTTGAGTTGTGCTCCGACGGCGTCTTGGCTTTACACCATTTGCATCCAGCGTAGTTTATTCACTTCCCTTTCTCCGTCCTTGCAAGCCACTTTCGCCATGGATGTAGAACCTTAAGTGTCCATGCATTTTACAACAATTCAATGGAATCGTTAATAACATACATGGTAACATGACGCACATACTTTCTACTTGGCGTGTTCAGCCCAACTGCTAAACTGCTAAACTACAAACATGTTGGAGCTATACGCTCATAGCGCACCTGTCGACATTATTATTCAAATTATGTCAAATTACGTAAGAGTCTGGCTGCATGTGTTATGTAATCTGTTTTGTAAGTAATTAATCTTGCAAGTGTATTGAAGTGTGAACCGCTCATCCGTAACAGATGTAAGAGGTTTTTGTTTTCAAATTTAAAACACTTTACTTTAGACGAATGAACATTCTAATTATTTAAAATGTATCTAATTTGCTCTTCCAAACTGTCTTGTCTACAAATCTACAAAAAAATAAAACATGTTCTGTGGTGGAGTAAATCATGGAGAAAAGAAAAAATCAAATGCCAATCGAGTGACAAGTAACCCAATTAAATCATCTAGATTTTTCAAAAATTTCCAGAAGTATTCATCCTTGAAATGTATTTTTTACTTATTTTTAAGCAATTTCATTTAGTCAAATACTTTCCAGTGATGAGATTTTGTTTTGTATTAAGCTCTGGTGGATCTCCGGCGGTGTAACTTTGAAACTTTGAAACTTTTATTGTTCATTGTATAAACAATAGGTGGTCAAAAGTATAGCAACAGCTAATCGAGTTTGACCCCAAA
>JAOTQE010063310.1:5992-18229 GCA_025631205.1 Nesometra sesokonis
ATTACTTTTTTACTTCAATGGAAAGTCATTACTTTTTTACTTCAATGGAAAGTCATTACTTTTTTACTTCAATGGAAAGTCATTACTTTTTTACTTCAATGGAATGGAACAAATGGATTAAAAATAAAAATTGATGAATAAAATATATGCAAATGTAATATAATCAAATCTGATTTACAACTTACGTTTGTAGAGAATAACACTACACTGCACCAATTCGAATCAGATCAGTAAGACTGTTCTACAGCTATCGTAGGAGCAAAGAATATGTTGTGGTACAATACATGCAAATCATTACTTTTTTACTTCAATGGAATAGAAACAATGGATAAAAAATAAAGATCAATGATTAATAAAATGCATGCAAATGTAATAGAATCAAATGTGATTTACAACTTACGTTTGTAGAGATAACACTACACTGCACTAATCGAATCAGATCAGTAAGACTGTTCTACAGCTATCGTAGGACCCAAGAATGTGCTGTGGTACATTACATGCAAATCATTACTTTTGACTTCAATGGAATGAAAAAATGAATAAAAAGAAAGATTATTAATAAAATACATGCAAATGTATTAGAATCAAATTTTATTTACAACTTTCGTTCGTATCGAACGATTGATGCACAACAATCAAATCTGTGCTGATCAGAATCAGATGTCGAGCATTTCAGGATTTGAACCGGCTTCAGTTTTGTGGAGTAAGATCACTCTTCATATTCAGTCTCATAGTTGAAGGAACCAATAGGGCACGCCGGTACAATATATGTAAATATAAATACTTTTTGACTACCACAGAATGAAAAACTGAAAATAAATGTGGATAATTGATTAATAAAGACATGCAGATGAAATAGAATAAAATCCAATTGACATGGAATTGGATGTCAGAAATTTCAGTTATAACCTGGTTCTATTTCAGTGCAACAGAATCCCCCTACAGCTCTTACCTTTTACAAGAAGACCGGCACTTTGCACAAATCAAATTACGTTCGACGAGAATGATTGCTATACTACAATCAAAGCTGCTTTGGTCAGAATCATATGTCAGCAATTTCAGGATTTGAATGAAAAACTGGATAAAAAATGAACATTAATTAAAGACATGCAAACGTAATAGAATGATCCACATTGCATGAAGATCACGTTCATAGTAATAAATAATGTTACAACTTTCAAAAGAATGATTGGTACACTAAAATCAAAGATATGATCAGAGTGGATGTAAGAAATTTCAGGATCTGAACTTTGTTCAATTTCTGTGTAATACGATTCGATACGATACAGCCATTGTTAGCAGACAGGCGCCTTGATCAGAATTTGATGTCTGAAATTCGTCCTCCCTGCAGCTCCCAAGATTTGCAGGAAAGAGCAGTGCGTTCTTGTATAATCTTTTTTACTTTGAAAGTAATGAAAATTATTCTAATTAGCTTAAAATGTAGTGTAGCATTCATAGAGAATGAATGCTACACTACAATCAAGGCTGTGCTGATTAAAACTAATGTATCTGGATTTAAACAAAGTCACAAGATTCAGCATTAATTTCAAACTAACCCAACACTTATACATTTTTTTATGAAACTTTCCTTTTGTTTAAAAGAACTTAATTTAAAATTATATGTAAACAAACACAAATCATATGCTCCACTAAATTTTGTTAACATCCACACACAAAATTTAACATTGTACATTGTTTCGAAAAAATATAATTTATAAAATTTATTGATTTTTTTAGCAAATCGGGATTTTGAAAAAAAGTGTTTGATTTGTTGACATTTAAACAGAAAGAGCCAAATATGACAGTAATAGATATTAATAGATCGGGAACATGTAGAATGCCATGACGGTACTGATCCAGTGTGGTAAATCATAACCATGCCCACAACTTGTTAGGAAACAAATAAAATAATTATTAAAACATTACACATACGTCACGCATTTGAGATTGCGAGATGCGTTACACTTTTTGATAAAATGAAGAGTGGTACAATTCACACTATTTAACTCATGGTTTAGGTAATACGAGTGCCACATGACTGCTAGTTTAATGAAATAAATTAGCTAAATACAATAGCATGCCCTTAGATTTTCTATCTTGATGAGAAGATCACCACCCACTTTACAAATGCGAGTTTCTGCATATTTGGCTTGGTTCTGGATCTGAAAATTTAAAACACTCTTACTCTAGTTAATAATACTATATGGTTTGAATATCAACCTTGCCTGGCCAGGGTAAATTATTTTTACTACATTCTCATAGAATATGGTATACTCCTGGTTGGTTTACCATAAAGTCCTTTCACAATTCTTGCATCTAATTAACAATCGTACATATCAAGCAATCATGAAAATTACAAAGGTTTGCCATTGTGTAAGTAATATATTGTTAATGGTATCATAGTATAGCTGGTACTTTTTTCTCCAAAGGTAGGGTGTCGTCTATTGCTATGCATACATTTTAATTGAAACCCACAATTGAAAGGAAGTATGCATTGCAATTCCAAATACAGGTACAGAAGCTTATTACTTTCTATGTTCTAAAAATTAGCAATAATGACCAAAGTATCTGGTTTGTGCCTGATTATTTGTAGAGACTGCAAGAGATTGTTGAATGCATAGTAAAATACATTGAAGTAACATATATTGTAATATCAATTGAATCTAATGTGAATGTAGTACAAATTATGATAAACATACAGACTTTCTGTATTTTGTAGATTCCTTTACAATTGTCGAATGGAAACCTGTATTCCCTTGTGATGTAGTCATTAAGCTTCAAGACCTTGCCGTGTCATATTTCTTGTTAAGACGGTTGTTGTCATAGTGCTCCTCTAATCGGCGTTCTAGAGAGCGCTTTCTTGTTTGATGGATGGTGAAAAGATCACTTGTGCAAGTATCTGTCTGTGCGAGTAGGTCTGTGATGTACTTTGTGAGATAGGATGCCTCAAATTACTTGGTAACCGAAAACATCTAGGAATGGTAAACTATATTCTGCTACTTTCACATGGCGAATAAAATCTATTCCTGCTGTAGAGTTTAGGTGTATTAGAAAACAATCTGCATCAACATCCTGTACCGTCAAATAATAAATGCATTAAATTATATTGGAGACATATTTTAGGTGGCTTGATGGTATAGTAAAGCTACTGTAGCTGTTCAAGCCCCTTCAGAAATATGTTTGCAATGAGGATAAAGACCTTCAGTGTTTAAAAATATTGATCACTCCATTTGAATGTAGAAGATAACATATAGTGGGTGTAGTCTTCTGCCAAGTATAGGATCAACCTGGAAGTGTATATTGATTTTAGCAGAAACCATCTGGACTGGAACATTTGTATACAAAGTCTGTTGATTACAGTTATAAGTTCTTTAAAGATTTCCATGAAATTGTGATAATTGATCAAACTTACCTGTTCTTAATTACCAGTACAGTCCTTTCAATAATAACACATTCAAGAAGTTTTTAAAGGACGTGTAACTGGAAATCAACAGAGGCGCCAACCTTTGTTTACAAATGATCCAGTCAAGGGGGTTTGCATTAGCTGAGATATTACAAAGGGAAAGGATGAATTCAGTCTCATCGCATATGAAATTGGAGTCCGAGTTACAGGAATGAACCAGTCTAATGGTGAGCACTTTTTCCAAGTGAACATCTGTATATACTGTGTTGCCTGCCTGTAAACAACTGGATCCGAAACGACAGTAGAGGGTAAAGTGCGATGTTTATGCGTCATATTCCAAATAATACAAACATCACTATAACCAGATGTCAGATGCAGGTCCACCCCAGTAGACACTACCCTGTTTCAAAGTGTGTTCTCACTATTTTTAAGACACAGCTATATTGTCTTTATCCTCATTTCCAACATGTCTAAATGGGCTTAAAAACTACGTATTTACTTCATTATAAAGCGACCTAAATTATGGATCCAATATATTGATGGTACATTTATTATCTAGTAGCACAGAAAGTTGATAATTGTTTTCTAGTAATACCTCAACTCCCAGTGGAACAAGATTGTATTCACCATTTTAGAGCAAAACTACAGATTACCATTCCTATATGTTTAGGTTACCAAGGAATCTGAAGACAACCTATGTCACAAGAGTACATCATCAACCTACCGACATGGACAGATACTGGCACAAGCAATCGTTTCATCATCCATCAATCAAGAAAGCAGTCTGTAAAACACAGATTAGAAGAGCAACAGTGACAGCGAGCGTCTTCAACAAGCAATACAACATGTAACAAAGTCTTGATAGAATGGCTACATCACAAGGGAATTACAGTGTCCATCCATTTGAAGGAATCTGCAAAATATAGAAAATACGGTTTACCATAGTTCGGATAGCTTTCACATTAGATTCAAAAGATTACAATAGGTGGATACCACACTATTTTACATTGGAATCGACAAATCCAAATATTGTTATAAAAAAAACTGCAGGCACTTATTCTGGAGAATGTTACTTAAGGCATTTTACTCAAGAGGTGTTGAACTGTGAAAATAACATTTGGCATGTCACAGCAAAACCACCAAGTACAATTGAAAATTATTCCTAAAACCATATTTATCCTTACGCAAGCCTTAAAATGAGGGATCAATTTTCAAAACCGGATATCTATAACTTAAGTTACAAAATATTTAACAATTTCTTTGTATTTAATGATGTGTATTTGCTTATTTCTCATAACTTCCTGTGCAACATCTTGGTGGTTTTGACATGACTAGCTTCTATAAAAGTCACTGACCAATTCGATACAAAATAGTGATGATGTACTAAAACAGGGGCGGATCCATCAGGTGGATATAAGGGCCCCGATGCCAAATTCCAATTCCAATTTTCAAACAAGCTGCGTTTCTTGAGTGTCGGAGAGGCAATTTTCAATTTATTGCAAACATTGAGTTTTTTCAAGTTCAAATAATATGGGCTGGGTCGGGTTGACCCCACCTTGGATCCGTGCCTGCAAAGTGTGCCGATTGACCTTTGTTGTACTAATAGAGAATCAAATATTTTTTTTTAGCTTTTTGACTGAGCGACTCCAGTTTGTTAGTCAACTTTTAGCAAATAAATTCCCAAGCCTGATGCAAGTGCGATATCGAGAATACTACTTCAAAATACGTTTAAACAATAAACTTTTAAAATGCACTGCGATCCCTACGCGACTATCTACGATACATGTAGTGCACTTAACGCCAGCATGATAATCGTTGTTTAATTGAAGATGGTCTCCGTTGTTAAGCAAATCAATTACAATTTATAGTTCTATTAGAACATTTATTCCGAGTAAGTGTAGCCTTTGTCTAAAACATGATATGATTATTTTAGTGATGGTCTATTCAGAATATTTGAAAATTGAGACAATCACGAAAAATAGGTCTGAAGTCAAATATCGTTTTAATTATATGTAAAGTCCCCACAAAATGAACCGCATCGTAGGTGGGATCAAGTTGATATAATCACTAAAATAGGTCTGAAGTCAAGTTTCATTTTGATTAATTATATGCGAGGTCTGCCACAAATTGAGTTACATTGTAGGTGGGATCAAATTCAGATACTGTAGGTCTGAAGTCAAAATAGGTCGAATTGCTTTAATTATATGGTACTACATGTCATTTTGATAAATTCTTCAACGTATGAAGTGTCCTTTATGAGGTCTTGTATTTTTTTAAATCTTTTTAAAATCTTATTTACATGTTTTGATTAGAAAAATATTAAATATACGTTGTTATGAAGATTAAGCTGGCTAAATGTTGCCGATTTTTTTAGTCAAATTATAATTTCTTTAGCCAAATTTTTTAGGAGTTCGCCTCCTAGACGGCCATATAATGGAAGGTGGAGACCTGCCCCCAGGGCGCACACCAAAATCAGCGGATGTTTCACGTAAGAATCCCCATTTTTCTACCGTCAATGTTGGGATGTATGGTATAGCTGGATCACATTATTTTAGATATGAGGCATGTCATGGAAAAACTGAAACCATATTAACCTTTTATAAGCGTTAAAATGAGGAGTTAATTATCAAAATCTGACTTCTATAACCAAACTTATAGAACAAAATAGACAATAAATTCCTGTTTTTTTTTATATTTCCTGTTTATTTGCTTATTTCCCAAATTCCTTTGCGATAACTTGGTGGTTTTTTTCATGCCTAGCCTCATGATATACAGTCTACAAACGTGGAAACGAATTTTTGAAATGGTCTAGTGCTGGACTAACACTGTTAACACTTTTCAATTTTATTTTAGTATTTTCAAATTTTTTTAGGGCAAATTTGGGATTTTAGAAGTGATGATAATTTAAGGGGCTGTCCATAAGTTATGTAACGTACAGAATGGTTGATGTGTATTTTAATTTCTCTTAAAGTGTTACAGGGGTAGGGGCCTTTATGTTTGTATTACATAACATTCTTATTTTACTCATGTTACAGATATCGGCATATTCAGTTAATTTAGTAATTACGATTTAATGTATAGACACAAAGAGGCATAATATTTTAAGTTACTGGGTTATGGATACTTGTGCATTAAATTAAAACAAATGCAGTAATATAATGGTATTTGGACATTACTTTAGTAGCTTCCTTTAAATTAGATAAATATATACTTGTAGATGCTCATTAGGTATGCAATGTTTACAGTATTATTTGTGGGGTAGGGTATTGACGAATTTTGACGAGAGAAAAATTGATTGTACGTGTGCAACAATTATTCTTAAATAAATTGTGTACTTTCTTTTAAAACCAAGTTTCTTTCTAATAGTTAAATATATAAACAGTAAAAAATATTTTCTTTCCGTTAAGTTACTGTATGTAATCTACCGTATTTATTTATACTTTCAAATTAGAGTAAATTTAGTACTTAATTTTTAAACTAATTTTTTTGGGTTTTGTAATTTTTAATTTTTTTGTATTTTATAATTTTTTTTATAATAAGAAAAAAATATTCTTACCTGTACGTACCATCAGAATCACCAGACGTTTCCACCAATATAGCAAGTAAGACAATAACCAGTAGTAGTAGACAAGTAGGAACCTTCCACCAAACACAACCAGCCCACCAAGACACAAAGGTTGGTTTTATACAATAACGTCATTAGCACAATAACGAAGCTTATGAGAGAACCACGATCACTGCCAGAATTTACATACCTCAAACATACCACCATACTATTACTGTCACCAACTTCAGCATTACAGTAACGCGCTTATTTTATGAACGCCGATTTTACAAATCACCACTTTTACAAACGAATTTGTACACAGACAACCGGCAACTTCTGGATTGCTTGTTCTCAAGTGTATGCTACCTCGGCCTGTTGGTTGCCGGTGATTCTTTTTGGATCAGTTGTCGCAAAATAGACCCAGTATACGGTAATTATTTTCTTCAGCCAAACGAGAATTACAGTCACCATTGATGATTTGGCAAATGGCTAGCGTCTACACGGCAAAAAGGTGTTGAGAGATCTAGTATATGAAATTCTCAATTTACGAAAGCCCCCTTCCCATAGTAAAAAATCTTTGTAGGTTTTAGTAGATTTTGATAGATATAGCTCTATTTTAGTCACAAATGTACCTCGACCAAGAATTTTCATTTCAATGTTTGGCTATTATCCAACTAAACAAAATAGATGTTATCTACAAATGTGTTCCAAGTACTGCAGTTTAATCATAGCCGTTGTATAGCTGTTTATTTTAGATCTGTAAGCTACACCATTTATAATAGGTCTTAATAGGCAAATGGTAGATAACTAATAGAAAAACAATAATAGGTGGCACCTACTAATGTATTTGCAAAATATGCTAATGAGGCAAAAATCTTTTAAGTAACTATAAAAATTTACCAATAATCTACCTATTAGTAGAATTTTAATAGGCAGTAGAGCTATATCTACTAAGGCCAACAGCCTATGAGGCAAATAGTTGTGTAGCTTAATCTATTAAGATTTTTTAATATTGGTTGGTGCTGGGATATGTAAAATAGGCGCTTCACTGTATAATGATGATAATGGTTAAATAAAGACACTTGATTCATGCCATAACAAAAAGCTTGGTTATTTAGGGTTGCATACTAGAAAGGAATTATTAATAGTCAATTGAAAGTCATTAAAGAGATGATTGATTTGGTTAGGCATTTGTATACAGTAGCCTCACGTGACAGGAGATCATGTAGGAGAGGCCCTTTATCAGATATGGTGTAAACATGACCATTTTAGGGAAGTACTACTTTGATGATCGGGTTAATACTATTAATTGGTAAAAGTGAAATTCCAAAAAGTATTTAGGACTTCGTAATAGGCAGGAGGCCAACTTCACAACAGATGAAACCCATAATATATCTTTAGAAACTGATGGTGGGAAATAAAGGTAAAATGTGTAGGCCCTATGCATATTGGTCACTATGGTTGGAAGCGACTACCTGACAGGATTAACTCAGAGATAGAATGCAGTAAGCACCCACAGACAAAGTTGCATTTTAGCAAAATATTGACAGGATGTGGTTTATCGTGAAATTATTTATGACGGTCGTCACAAAATGTTGAATTGATATCTCCATGAATATTTGAAAAACAATAGTAATTTGTTAATTGAAAACAGAATTTGACAAGCAAAGCAACCCAGTATAATCAGTATAAGGTATAATCTTCATATAGGCATTGAAAAGAAGGAACTGCATATGACCTGGTTAGATTACATGTACTGTAAGTGGGATCCTCAGCAAAGAAACATTGAGAAACGCAAGAAAACGATAGAAAGGTGATGGTGACATGCCAAGTGAAGAAGACTTCAATATACACTGAAGGACAAATTGGACTTAAAACCAAAATTAAATGTTTGGTTTACCAAGATTCCAATTAGAGCACATTTTCCATGCTGAAACGAATTGTCAAGTTAGCAAAAAATGTGTAGTTAGAACAGGCACAGAAGTTACAAAATTCAAGATGCTTTGGATAAAACAGTCTCTTAGACTGCCAGGCTGCCAGATGAAAATGTTTATATAGGTATTGAAAAGGAACTGCATATGACCTGGCATATCACATATCACATGTGCAGTAAGTTGAATTCTCAAGCATAGAAACGTGTTTCTACTTGAAGAAATGCAAGTAAATGAAACGATAGCAAGACTGGTATGTTTAGAACAGGTGTGATGGTGACATGCCAAATGATTGTGTTTTAGTATCAAATTTGCACCTCAACAATACGACTTTAATACGATGGAGGAGGAATTAAATTTAAAACCAAAATTAAATGTTTGGTTTACCAAGATTTCAGAGCACCATTTTCTCCATGCTGAAACTAATGGCCAAGGTTGATCTCATGCTGAAAATAATAGTCAAGGTTGAAAAAGAGATGTAGTTAGAACAGACACAGAAATTACAAAATGCAAGATGATTTATATAAAACAATCACTATTACATAAGTTATAATTTATGAAGCAAATTATAATACTAGATACTAAACTCAAACGAGTTAACAGAATTGGTTATTATTGATCCTCAGATAACTAATTATGTTACATGTTTCAAGTTCTTCAGACCAAAATTTGACTGGAAATGTTCAATAGATCATATTTTAAAAAGATGACATATGCATTAATAACGATTTAGTTTTATGATGGAGGGGAAGGGAAAGAGAGGGAATGCGGAAAGAAAGAGGGAAAGAAAAATCATAATATATACTGATAATATAGCACATGGGCATTGGGTTGTTTATAACAGGATAACTTAAGGCATTTTATACGGGTCTGAAAAGAAAAAAAATGTTCCATTAAATACAATCTAGTAGTTAGGGAAGAGACAAAATTTCCTATTGATACTAGGATAATTTGAAAAAGAACACAAGTGTTTTTGATACCAGGCAAAGAATATAAAAAGAAAAGAAATATAAGCAAAGGAACAGCAAACATTAAAAAAAAAACATTTTAAAGGCAGAGAGTACAACATATGAAAGTAGTCCTAATATTAAAGTCTTTTTTCTGATTCATTGATGTCAAAGGAGAAATTTGAATATCATTATTATTATCATTATCATCATTATTATCATTATTATATCATAATTAGAGATACTGTGGTTTACATAAAATTGCTTCAAACACTTATTTTTTTAAAGAATCCGAATTGAATTGAGATGGCACAATTTCAATGGATGTGAAGGTATTAAGAAGACCATATAGGTGTTATGGTTAAACTGATCATATGGCTCAAACTTATATTTTCCATACTGTTCTCATTATTGTATACTAACCAACGGGGCAGTAAGTTCAATAAATAAAAATGCTTAATTTGCATGCAACTCAAGATGGGATCAAAATGACATGACTATTGGGTTGAACTTAAAAAAGGCTTCATGTGTAATAAAATCAAACGTGAATAAAATTGAATTTAGCATACCAATTGCATTAATCCAAAATTCAAAAATACAGTATTGATACTCTGATCTAAAACCTGCTTTCACTCTTGGTGTTGCATTGTGATTTGGTATCGCGATTGCTTTAACTGACCGCAATGGGTTTCTAATCCCAGTAGGATTGAAAATAATACAATGTTTTATGACAATTTGCAGAATTGTAAGGATCAGCTTCTTTTAAATTCATACTATTTAGACATGATTAGCATGATTTTATAGCATGGGCGTCTTCACAACTCTTGATGCACATTTGTGTTTTCTGGTTGGTTAAACAAGTTAACTCGTGCTCTTTAATGTTAATTATTCGGATCTTGATTATCTATGCTTGATTACTTTCAACAGCAACAGAAAAAACGTTCATGTTTAAATGAAATAAAACCTTTCGTGAATAAATTCCGAGATGGTTGAAATTGAACAAATCCATTCTGTCCACTTCAATGTAGTTTAAATAAAAATGCAGATTAGTGCCGTCGCTTCATATTAATCATTCAACTAGAGATTAGTACAGCCTTTCATATAAACCATTCAACTCTATTAACTATGGTTTTTTGCATTTTTAAACAAATCATTTTATGCATTTTGAAGTGTTGAGTATTGTTGAAATCAACTGCTTCAAATCACTCGTCCACTTGGAATTAACAGCAACTATAGATCTGTAATTCTGCTGCCATGTTGAAATATACATGAAAGAACCTCTCTACAAATTTAAGTTTGTATGCAATAAATGGTATTTTAACAGTACTTCAGGAATAATTGTTGAAATCAGCCTCAGATCACGTTTGTCCACTTCAATTTAACAGCAACTAGAGGTCTGTACTTTAGCATCCATGTAGTTCAGCTTCTTCATATTGAAAATTCAAGTTCATATGCAAACAATGTTTTTGCATTATAAAATAATTCTTTCAGGGTCAACTGCTTCAAATTACTTTTGTCCACTTGAATTTAAACAGAAACTAGAGATCTGTACTTCAGAATTATGTATATCATAAGAGTTCATTTTCATTAAGATAGATGATGATCTTAGTTCCATAGATTAAAATTCCATGTTGATGAAGGATTGAAGAATTTATCCTTTCACAGCAATATATGTGTAAAAAGATAGCTAGTGACGAGTTACTAATGCAGTATCCAAAACAATGAAGAGGTTCAGTAGTTCACCATATTTTAAATGCAGAATATTGATGCACCAGTGTGTCAATTTCGTATTCCAATAGTTGCTAAATTGTCTTGTACCATAATAACTTCAATCAGAAACATATTGATCATTTCTGCCCAACATATAGTAAGATGAATTTGTTAAAGCTGATGTTTACAATTCTTAATAAATTTGTCCTTAAGAGCATTTAATCGTGCAATACTGTATAAACCCATTTATTTTGACAAAACCAAGAGAGTCGCTTTGTCTTGGACATTTAAAAAAGTCAAAACAACACATTTTACAGATTCTTATCATAATGTACTTTTGTATTTCAGAAACATTTTAATGCAAATGGTATTTTTTAATAATTCTAGACGCCAGATGAAATTTTTCAACTGCAAATGTTTTTTAATGGTAACATAGGTAATGCCCTATTATGATATTCATTTGTGCCAACAATATAGAATTTAAATATTCTAAAATATAAAGAACCTAGGTAATTAAAACTTTTAAAAAAGTAAAAGTTTTCGGTGGTCCGAAAAATTTTGGTATTTAGATGTCCCAGAAATGGCTTCAACGGATGATTTCCTGTCTTATGGTTGCTGAATATTTTAGTTTTGTAGAATGTTAATATTGATATAATTTACTTTCTGAAAGAGGGGACCGGAGCTGATCCAATCTCTGCC